>JANTQI010000011.1:309928-397484 GCA_032988985.1 Emmonsiellopsis sp. PD_5
AGAAAAAAAAAAAAAAAAAACCGAAGAATGCAAGGTCTTTTTTATCCTCTTGCGCCATACCCAACCCCGCCCGACCACTTCCGGTTCCTTTATTTCCCACCGATCCATTCCACCCTCCCGGTGCGTGCGCTCCCATGGATTTTGTTTTTTCGCTGGCTTCGATCCCCCGATCCAAGCGCTGAGTTTAAATTATTGCGAGAATAATTAATAATAGAGGAGTATATGGGTATGTAGGCGGGCGTTTGGGCCTTGATCAATATGCATCTCGTTCGTGACAGGTTCCAGCCGGTCTTTTGTGTTTGTGTATGTCGGGTTTAATGCGTAGAGGGGAGGGGGAATATCCGTGTGCTGAGTGGGATCTGGTGAATTAACGCGGGTGAATAATGTTGTACTGGGGTAGAAAATGCCCATGACGAGGAGTGAGATGAGATATCTTTATGTATCCTTAATGTTTGCCCTGCTTATTTGTGCTTGTTAGTGTGGAGTTGTAAAATCGGGCTGTAGAAGAGGCGGTGCTGTGAAGTAGAAAGGGCGAAGGAACGGACCAAAAAAAAAAAAAGGATGGAGACTCTCGCCCTTACCTGATGCTAGCAATTGGATAAATGAACCTACTCATGGTATTATTCCTCCTCAACTCGAAATATTTCTGTAAGGAGACTATCGGGTGGACGGGGATAGTATTGCTGGACCGCGTATCGGAGAATTATATGAAGCCACTCCAGGAAGCTAGATGTCACGTTTCTGAGCGTTTCCGGCCAATGTCGAAGTATGCACGGGCAAAAAGTTGATTGGCGGAAAATTTTCTTTGGGAAAAAGAATCGGGGGTTCCATAAAGGGCTTTTTGGTGAGCATGCACCTCCTATCCCTAACAGAAAGGAAAAGTAAAACAGATAAAAGTGCGATAAAGAGGATAAAATAGAGGAACACCTTCTCCACTACTGCTGCAGGGCGGTGCTTCCCGGTTAGAGCGACCTGCGCGTTATCGTCACCACATTCAGCCGGGAAACACATGGCCGGGCTACCAAAATAGATTAGGGTGTGGTGTAGAATGGAGAATGATCGGGATATGGGCCGCTCGTGGTAGGAGTCGTAATAGTGGTGGTCGGGGACGTGGCTTGGCTGCTGTTATCGTCCACATTCATGCGCCAGAACATGGTTTTCAAGTCGCGAAGATCCTCGCGGAAGGCGTCTCTTGGTTTAGTTGCACGTTCGTTGGTCCACTCGCGTATTTCACGGATGAGACTTGGGTAGCCTTCGTCGTTTGGCAGCCACCAGTGAGCCACTTCAGGGAGTTTCCATAGGTCTGCCATCCTCTTACGGAACGTTGGGGGGTAGGTGTATCTAGATTTAGAGACGGTACTGTTAGTTACGGGATACGGAAAGGTATTATTTTCATGCGCGTCTTATGTCTCCGGTTTTGTTAAAAAAGAGGAGCTCACCCCATTTGCTCAATCTTTGCCAATATTCTCCGGCACCACATCGTATGCTTTTCATCACCGGGAAGAAAAAGCGCGGCAAGTCCGAACGCAGAGTGCAGTGGTAGAAGAGAATCTCTGGGTCGGTTAGGCCACCGCTCCATCGTTTCAATGAAACGACATTGTTCCAATGACATAGCCTGTAACTCGAGGGGATCTAGTTGCTGCAAAAATAAACCAGTTTGGTATTTGTACATCATCAGCATACCAACCATGTCGACACAGCAGTAGTTCATTTCCCAGAGGACGTCATCGTATAATCCTCCAGGAACGTAAGGGTCCACAATATCGTTGGGACCAAGAGGCACACGATGAGGGTAGGACATGACGGTGTGTGCTGGATCCTTTAATGAATCCAAATACTCTTGCAATTTGTCAAGCCCAGCCGCAAGTTCCTGGTTTTGTTGGGTAAATTCTTCCATCGAGATATATCCGTGAGAAGCCTTCGCGATCAGCGATGCCATGTCCATCGCGAATCTCCTATTCCGAATACCCCAAGAAAAATATTTCTTTTTGAGATCCCCGGGATTATTGGCCTCATCTTCGATTGCGAGGCGCTCACTCGTCATGTACCAATCGCGGCTTAAGATCATTTCATTTCCAGCTAAAAGACCGGCCGTCACGTCAAAACGAGAGTACCACATGAAAATCTCCCGACGAAACTGGGTTTGATTGATTTTTTCAGGGGTGTACAGCTCTGTGAGCATACGATGGGCAGCTTGGTGATGGTCAACAAGGCTCACCCAGTCCCCTAAGTATTCCTGCAGATTTCATCATATCAGAAAGGCACCGTCAAATATTTGGTATGAAAACGCAAAGAACATACTTCGAAGGCAGCAAGTTGGAGGATCGTCAATAGCATGGCGTCGCTGTGCTGATCACCAGAGCTCAACGATTTCAAAAGCCCTGAGACAGACTGATTATAATACCGAAGAAAGGTGTATAGTTTGCCATTGGGGTGTCTGATGGAGTAATGATAAGCTGAGAAACCGACAACAGCATATAACAACGGCTCGTATTCCACCGCGGCGGCGAGAAGGTCGTGCTGGATGAACGACTCAGCGTGCAGTCGTAGAAAGTAGTGACGACAAGTTAAATATTGTTTATGATACGCAAGAAAATATCGTATGTCGTACTTGAGATCAGAGACACCTGGTATGTCGGAGATCAGTTGCATAGAAGGCTCCAAAGCGGCTGGTGTCATTTCAAAATTGCCTCCGGGGCTATGAGATTCCGATGTTGCACCCGTGATATCGCTCAGAGGCGAACCGCTTTTCTGCTTGTTGCTAGATGCCGGCTCCGAAGATTGGCGTCCTTTCTTTCGAGCAAGCGATTGCATACTTTGTCGTCGAGAAATGGCCGCTCTTGGCCGGGGCATTGTTGGCGACTGTCGGCGAGCGAGACTATCTTTAGAGGCATCATCCCGTCCTGCGAAGCGTGGCCCTGATATTCCAGCATCGCGGCTATCATTGTCATCAGAAGATTCACTTTCCGGTATGGGTGGATGCTTTTCAGCTGCACCCAGATTCGCTCGGCTCCCCATTCTTCTTACTGGGGGCGGCGGATAGATGCATTCTCTCTTGCCTTTGCTGCATCCTGTAGACGTTGAAAAATTAATAAAAGCAGTCATTTTTTTATATATATATACTAGATGAACTTACGTTCACAAACTGGATGAGTTTCGTCACACTTCATAGATGATATCAGCAACAGATTCTTGGCAGAGTAGGGCAACACATGGGGTGACAAACCTTCACTCGACGAGAACGGCATGTGAAGCATCCACTTCTCGTTCTCTTGTGCTTTTTCTGATCAGCTGCAGTGGTTGACATTTGGAACTGCGAAGAGCGGCTTTGGGGATGAGATAGATGCGGCGGGCGGGGGTTGTGCCAGAAAGCAATGGAGTTCGGATACTGTGGGGTCCCAAAGATATTTGGGCGGACGGCAAACTGGGGAGACTCATGCATTGAGGGCGTGTTATAGTTTGTTAGTATGCCTTCAGGCACAAAAGATGAGCCCATCTTGGCCCTTAGGCGTTTTGGGACTGACGGAAAAAAGACCTGGATTATTGTCGGCAGTCGAGCTTTCTAGAATTGCATACACTTAGCAGCAAGAAAATTATCCCGAGTACGAGACGGAAATGTGGAAGAGTGGGATGGGATCATGGAACACTGGAACAGCAATGCCCCCGCCGCGCGGATACAGGAACAGTGTAATCAAAGGATTAACAACCGTGGCACCTGGGCTTTGGTCGCAAGCCATACCCTCCAAAAGTCAAAAGGGTATCTGTAGGGCCAAACCGGATACATGTCACACTATGGCATTATGCTCCGGGTTATGGCCAAAGAAAACTTCGAAAAAATTACACACTAGCAGGGAATGCGAAGGGTATTGTATGCGGCGTAGAGATTGTATGGTTCACAAAGCACCGTTGGGCAAGTTTCTGACGTCTGTTTCTAAAACAAAGGAAGGGAAAGAATTAAGGAATATGGTATCATACCTAGGAGGATGGGCGATTTGCGCCTACCCACGTTACCGTCCACCTAGTAAGAGAAGCACGATTAAGCAGATCCAGGAGATTCACTCCAGGATCAGGGTGTTTAAAAAATCCGCAGGGGGGCCCTAGGGGTGTCTTATGTCACCATTGTCGTCGTCGGTCGGTGCGGTCCGAAAGAGCTGGGAAGAACGAGAGATTCGTAGAAGTGGAGCGTGGTATTAATACTGGGCGACGACGGTTGAGCCAAGTAGTTTAATAAATGCCCAAAACACACAGCAGTCAACCTTAGGCCCGTAAAGCAAACAGCTTGGAATCAATCCCTATTCTTTTGGCCTTGGGGTTTCTGGAAGGTCTGAAAATCAGTGGACAAATCATGACATATTCATGCCTCATTTCATACGTCGGCAGACCACATTTCTGTATGCCTGCCCCGACATTCAAAGCGCTTACCTTTATTAAACCAAGTATCCTATCCCGTCTAATGACTTTTCACGTCCAGGGTTGCTCCATAGGACTTGGGTAAATTAAATCTCACTGGCCTGAGGAGGGATATTTTGAAGGAAAGTTGGCCGAAAGGAGGTGCAATTTTCGTCTGCGTAAACGTTGATAGGCGCGGAAAAGACAGGCAGCTAATTAATGCAATTTGTACTCCACTCGTTGCATCTCTTGACAATGAAATGGCGCTTTTCTCTGTTGATAACACTTTTGCATCGAGCTTGACATGATCCGGGCTGAAATTCGCTGGGAGCCCTCAAGACTCAAGAGCTCTGTTATGCAAGCCGCGGTGATTGGAGAGCCGGGACGATCTGAGAATTTGGAGGGTCTTGTCTCCACTTCTGGCCTGGGTTGGTGGATCTTCTGTCAATCTGCATAATAGGCTGTCGACTCGCAGCCAACCTAGTTAGTCATGGACGGCGGCGAAATATTCGCAAGATACAGCGCCGTGGAAGTAATATCCTTTTTTATGTCCAACACACGGAATAAGCCTACCCGGTGCCACCGTTTTTTGTGCAACGAATCATAATTAGTAGGACTGGCTGAGTTTAACGCCACATTTAAGAAGCCAGAAATACTTTGCATGGTGATTTCATATCACTCTCGAGAGTAGAAAAATATCAAGTTGCGATTATTCGTCAGATGGTTGGCTTCCGTGGTCTTGGAATGGCTGAATTTTTCGGGTTGGCCAAGTTCCAAGACGGCAGGATGTCCAAGGGTTATTGATCGGCGTCGAGGATACCCTTGATAGAGGTGGTGGATACGTGTCGGTGTATGGTGGTGACCAAGACAAAATATCGCCGGAGGTTGGAAAACTTGCCTGGAATGGGATTTTCGTCGTTCAGAACAATTGTGCCGAACAACAGAATACGGAGAGATTCTTGCCTGCGAAGCATCCCCTTGGTTGTGATATTTTCCCAAAGGCGCAAAACTATCAAAGGATGCCAGAGGATGCCCCGAAGCTTATCCTAGATAGAACTTTCGGGCTACTGTGCTCCACTCAGCTTGTACGATGAGAAAATCCTCCGTAGTCGTCAGTATTATTGGATCTGTGATCAGCATGCGGAGCTGGGGTTCTGCCATTCTGGCAGGTCGCTCCCGATGCGGTTTTGTGCCTTATCCTTCCGTTTCGTCTCCACTCTGAAGCAGTGTGCGACAGACCAATACCACGCAAGATATATATTTCCCGGTGGAAATTTTCCAGCGACATACTCTGTAGTTACCTTTTACCTGGCCGCTCTTCACAGTGTCGACTCTGTACCGGCCCCTGACCCCCCGCGTGGAGCAAATAATGATATCTTTTGGTCCTCAATTCTCAGGATGTTAGTTCCGACGCCGGAGTTGCTTCCACAAAGTTAATTCTCCAGCGAACAAATCACGACGACTCCTAAAATAGCAGTGCATACGCACGAGAATAGAGTTTGATTGCCAAGCTTGCTTTTGGCATATGCTCCCTGACGCCAACTCGTGGCTGGCACGAACTAAAATGACTGATGTTGTTGGATGATAGCGATGCCGCGGATGCAGCTTGGTATTGTCACAGCACTTTGGAACGAAGGTTGAAGTTTAACTTCGGCCGACATTCCCCGGTTTTTTGTGGCTGTTGGACATGAGTTTGGATATGCATGGCAGGATCGCATTGATATTGACAGGCACCTTGTTACGTGCTGGCCTTGACAAGAACCAAATGGCGGCCCGGAATTGAGAAGCCCGGAAGGTAAATCATCCCGTCGTATTCCGCGGTGATATGCGGTTCACTCTCTCTTCCAAGTTCGTCCTCCCGTCCACGCGTATTCAATACGCTAATCTTTGGCCGATGGAGCCCATGGCTTTTTTTAGGCCTGATTCTTTCTTCGACAGGCCAGAGCTGAACTTAGCCAATAATAGCGACATTTCACGTACTGATCTCAGCTCGGGATTTGCTGCATTTGGGTGCAAGTCCCCTTCGGGCCAAGTAAGGAGTGAATGGACGAATGATGAAGCTTTATCCAGAGTTCGAATACGATGTTTTGATTCTGGAGAAAGACGGCCCGAGTTGGGGTAGACGGTCATGTGATCCCGACAATCTTCAACGACGACATCCATCCCATCCAACGACAACTTATCAGAGACTACGAAGTTGACTTTCTGCACTGGATGGTGGCGCAGGCTCTGCGCCGCTGGCTTGAGGAAATACTCACTTTTGCAGCGGTCCTGTCCGTTGAACTGAACCTTATGAAGAGGGTGGGCATCACAGAAATTTGCCTACCAGGATCATGGATGGCTGCATGCTGCAGAAGACCCATGTTAAAATCTCAGTTTTGACTGGTGTTGATGAAGTTCGGCGCCTGCAATCATCGCCGCCAAAATAGCGCGAGTATGCACCTTGTCCACCACGCTCGAAGGAGGCGCACGACCCGACCAATACCAATCCTCATCGACCGCCGAGCGCGAATTGGGCATGATGTGGGGATGGGATCAAATGATTCACGGCACTGTTGTCTCTGAAGGATGCCGTGCCAGCGATCATGAAGCATTCCCATTGCACTTTTTACAGACATCAAGTTTGAATTGGAATCCTCATCGATGAAATTGTGAAAAGGATTCTTAGGGCTGAACACTGCAAATGATATGATTACCAAAGGCGTCTACTCCCTAGTCGCGAGGGTGTACCTGGATGAACCTTGGGTGCTGGAGTTTCAGGGACGATTGTTAGGGGTGGAATTAATGAAGGGGTTGACGAGCCCGATTCAGAACCCCTGCCATGTTTCGAATTTTTGCAGTAGAATCATTCATGAGGGCTGATGGCCCATGGGGGTCTTGTGGACATTTCACCGACCCATCACTGGGGTGAATAACCCCTCGGACGTGGCTGTCCGGCTGCTCCGTCCTTGGATGCTGAAGCATCTCTCTCGAGTCTCCATCCACTGGGACAATCTCATCTCCTCGAGTCCTCGGGCTCGGCACCAAAATCCCGCTTTCAGCCCACATCAATGACAACTTTTGTTTTGTGGACATTGGGCGCTTATTTGCGAAATGGACCAAACGGATGTACTCCATGCGTACCAGAGGAACCACCCTATCAGAGAATCGAATTCCTTCCCACCATTTACCTTCTTGGGACGACGATCCCCTGTCTTTCACTGTTTCACACAGAGGCGTGTTTCGCTGGCCACCAGCACCCCGCGAGGCCGAGAAGTCAACCACCCAAAAGACGGTTTGCCGTGCAACGCGGGGGTGGCGAATAGTATAATATCTATGGGGAGGCTCAATGGAAGGCCTGCCCAGCGGGGTCAACAGACAGTGAAGTTGAACCTGTCATCACTGGACATTTTTGGCACCCTGAACAGTGAGTACGTCATCTTATCTCGGCATTTGATGCCATAAAAAGCCAAGAACAGTTGAACCGTCAAGAATCTTTTGATTGGACGATTTTTCAACCTTAAAAACTGCTCTGCAGCAAGAATCAGGACGAACAAAAATCCAGACCAAACCTGGCAGGCTGGCCCCTCATCCTGATTTCTTGGCCCTTGGATGAAGCCCCCGAGTCCCACTCTTTCCTCTTGATCAACTGGCTAGTGGAATGCCTCATCTTTTCCAAGCCAGATAGTCCGCTAGTCAGCCAATAGACTCGAAGCTAACGCAACTTCGCAGTGGAGATCAAGCTCCAGAGATCACAGGCATGACTTTTGGGGAACAAGCGGAAAACCTAAAGCCTGTGGGCCTTGGGTTATGTAACTTATTGGAGAGCTCCGCCAAAAAGAAACTCTACCAATCAGCTTTCAGACGTCCACCCGATCGAGGCAAGCGGAAACTATTAACCCGCGGAGGAAGATCCCTGATGATTTTGTCCTCAGCCAACTTTTCAAAAATGAAAGCTTTGGTGGTTACAATTCTTGGGCGGCGTTTCTTCTCTGAGCATCATGATGCAGGAAAGGAACAGAAATGGAAAGCTTCTAGAGTCTTGGAAGTGGAACGCACGTGGTAGACGTTTTGCCCCTTCAAACGCCATGCGCACTGCGTCCATTGTTGAACAAAACTGGGTCTCCCTGAGTCGCAGTTCGATGGTGAAGCCGCGCGTGGCATTTGGCAGGTTGTGCTGGCTGGGAAGATATGCGCTGCATGGAGTTATGTATGTGCGTGTATACTTGTCCCACTGGCATTGGTCCCGAAAAGCAACGGAGCTCCCTCCGGGGCCCGGAGGCCATGATTAACATGTCCACTCAGATTTACCACAGCATCGGATTAAATGGCGCCAAAACTCAGGGTCAACCATTTAGATTCAAGCGCGCACCCCCCGGCCACTGCCGTCGGCCGATGCGCCTAAATTTCCGCCCCATGGCCTTCTTGGGCCTGAAGTTGCAGGTGCGCTCCTGGTGACTTCAAAACCGTAACGTGAATATCTTGGCCGCTCGAAAGCTTCAATACTTGTCCTATCCTGACTGATTATCATCAAGGGACAGGGTTAGATCCTGTTGACCGTGACGGTTCCTGCATACTTCTCTTTTAATCTCCCCAAAAATAAAATACACACAACAAATTCAAAACCAAAATATCCCTGAAGAAGCAGAAACACCGGACTCTATGGCATCGGGTTTTGACGCAAGCCTTACCAGCCCTGCAGGAAATGGAACATGCATTGCGGCTTGCGAGGGTGGAGCGGGCAACGGGGGTCCGAGGTAATTTGCTTCTAGAAAATTACCCAACTTGGACAAAGAACCTGAGACAGCCGGGATCATGGATTTTAATATATTGTCGGCCTGGAGGATAATAAGATCTAGATATATAGAAAAAGCCACACAGGAATCCTGCAGCACAATACTGGGCCAATACTAATCTCAGGTTTAATATGAAATTGCTGAAATGTATCCTATGCAGACTTAAAATATTAGGCTGTATGCCAGGACAGCTCCGTACTCCTCTTTACGTATATCCAACCTCCAGATCATTTCATGCAAGGGCATTCTGACAGACTTTATATGCATGCATTAGTTTATGTGGCCCAAATGAAGATCTTCAGCCTTACTATCAATAATGATAATATGTCGGCGGGGAGAAGTGAGCGCAAAGTAAACTTGAGAATCCTTGTTATTTTTCCAGTAATAAGCCGAATCTAGAGAATCACCGATCCACCAGGGGGGCTTTTTAAATAAAACACAGCGATAAGAGAGTCAATGATGATACATTACATGTAATAAGGTGCCCGTGGACCCTTTTGTAGTCCTTCAAGGATCTTAACTAATAACAATAATCTCCCGAATATGGCCCAACAGTTGCCGTAGTTTTGGCCCTTGGGGCACAGAAAAAAGCATATCAAAACCGGTTTAACTTGCTGGAATGTCTCTCTCTCTATTGTTGGATCTTACGGAAGCAGAGTAGTGAAGCCAGCTGGACCAAGTGCCAGCTGCAACTGAGATACTTCAGGGGAATTAAACAATGTCAGGGAAGCCAGCTGGGTAATTATCTATCAATAGACAGTAGCAGAACCGGTTTCACCAGTCATAGTTAATTAGTATTATTTGACATCTAGAAAAATATAGCAATTAAATCGATTACGTTCCCCTCACCACATTGATCTCCTACCTTCATGTGCTCGTTGGAGGACATGGCATACTAGATACATACATACCGCATCACCATATGAAGAATATACTCACCGTAAGCAGAGCTTCCTAACAACCCGATACAATGCAATTCATCCATCCATCCATCCACCCGCTCTGCACCTGTCAACTCTTGAGATCCCCCCAGGCACATCACTGAACCTTCCTATGTGCTCCCGAATCCTTACCCGGCAACCCAGGACCACGCAAGAGATCCCAGTACCCGTGTTCGGGACGTAGCACCTCTTTCCTATTTTCTTCATGGAGGAATTCGCCCACAATCATGGATACATACACGCCGATAGCGGTGAGAATGTGCCACCTGCGCATGCAACAGTTAGTAAAGGGGACGAGGGGGTTTGTGTATGTATTCAGGGCGGCGTTGTTTTTATTTTACTGCTGCCTTACTTACCATCCATGTAATTCAAATAGCCATGCCCATGGCAAGCCAATCGTGTGTCTAATTGCCCGAAGGGACGGGCAGGCAAAGACGTCGATGAGCCAGATTAGGTATGCTGCCAGAAGCGTTACTGTATATAGTAAAGTAGACAGGTTAGCAACCTTCGTCCAAAAAAGTCTACAAGTAAGAACAAAAGAATATAAAAAGTAAAAGAGTAAACCTACAATGCCCTCCCCTAACCAATCTCCTCAACTTCCTCTTCATCCTCCGGTCTTCAATTAAGCTCCCCAGAAGCTTAACCGTCCGATGCCCTACCGTCAGCACCATTATGCCAAACACGACTTGGTGAAATGCCGAGTCGCCAAGCCGGATATGCGCCCATGTTGCCAGTGATAAGGCTACGCTGAGAGCTAGGAAAACGGCTGTTTTCGTGCCGCTGGAGCTGTTTATCGTCACGACGTGGTGGAACATGACGCCTGCTCCGAAGAGCATGGATAGGTCGTCGACTAGGGAGGTAGGGAATAAGGTATTAGTGGATTGATTGTGAGCTTGTGATTTTCCATGCTGGGAATAGGACTGGGAAAGGGGAAAGGGGGAAAGTGGAAATCGGAAATGAGGAAGAAAGGGGTGGGAAAGTAAAATATAGTAAATTGAGACAAAATGAAAATGCTTGGGGGACGGACCGTGCTGACGAAAAACTTGGTTGAAAGAACGGTTTTATTCCCATCTCCTCTCTTGCCAACGTACCTAATTGTAGCGGATACTTCAGGGAAGCATGGTATACCACTGATCCGAGTCCGACGATGATCAGGGCAATGTAAGATAAGGAGTGGGAAGCTTGCGCCTTGCTTCCGTGGCGCAATTGGCGATAGATCGCATACCCCCCTAGGTAGACTTTTGCTCTCCTCCCATCCGGGATAGTTAGTTAGAGGATCAAGGATAGCTTCCTGCCGGCCGGCGCTAGGGGGAGGTACAAGAAGCCAGTCTACCGGCATTAAATGAGTGAAGGGAATTGGTTTTTTTAAAAACTTTTCCCTGGCGCCTCAACTAACCGTAACTGAGACTTGTCACCGTATTGATGAATTCGCCAATGTAGGAGGAAACATGGTAGTCCTGAATTTTTTTTTCCCACAAGGGGGAAAAGGAGAAATTAATCCAACGGAAACTTTTCTTTAAAAAAAAAAGGAAAAATGAAACCAAAAAGTAAAAAAACAGCAAGAAAAGTAGAGAAAAAAAAATGTAGATCCGAAAGTAAATCGTATCAAATCAAATAAATCCGATACCAAATAAAATATGGGGGTCGTTTCTTAAACATCCTTGGATGAAGAACAGAACCCCTAGAAACAAAACAAGCAGGGCATACCTCTTCACAAAAACTATATCGTACACACCCAGGCCCCACCACCAGGGCCAGGGCCAGGGATATAAATCAGCATGCCACAGGGGGGCCAACAATCAGGGTCCAAGGGAAGTTAACTAACTTCATCTTCGATGTCTGCGGACCCCAGGCCGGCACCTTTCCGCCCGTCGATTTGATATAGACGCTCATGGTTAGATACCCGGTTTCTTTCTTTTGTAATGAACCTTGCAAGGATATCTGAGGAAGATACTTTTAGTTAGTAAGGGTTTTGTTTTATTGGCAGAATCAGATAGATGGCATCCGGGAATTCCGGCCAGCGGGTGGGCTGGGTTTCAAAGACCGACGACTTACCTGAGTTTATCTGACGCAAGATCAGCCAAAATAATAATGGTAAGAAAAATATTAATAGTAAATGATGATAATTAACCAAGACATAGGACCGCGGACGCTGGTCATGGTGTTCCGGAATCAACCAGGGAGGGAGGGAGTTGTGGATAAGGAGGGATGGATGGTGAGGAAAATCCGGGAAAATAACAGCATGCGTGCGGGTCTGGAACTAACCAACGGGTTTTGGGACAAATTAATAAGAGACGGCAGTTTCAAACTAACAACTCCGTAAGGCTGCATAGTATAGTTAAATGTGAGAAGGGAGAAGGGACTGATAGATGAGTGAGTAATTTTAAAATTTTAATTAACTGGCATGTTAATATCCTTTTATGCCAGGCAGGCCTAGGCTCTAGCTATCATGCCAAGTCACGAAGAGCTGTTTGGCCAGCCTTGAATAAAATCTTCAATCCATTTACGTCTGTGGACTGTTCACCTCAGTGCCATCTCAGTCAATGTGAAAAGATAAAGCTATTGGAAAACAGGAGGAAAAGCAAGGGAAATTCTACAGGAAATAATACTGTATAAGATAATCAGAAATCAGGAATAACCAAACCCAAACAGAAAAAGAAGAAACTAACTCTCAAATTTGTTTCATAGAAAGAAAAGAAGAAAAAAAAGTACCACAAAAAGCCGCCCCTATACCTGTTTCCCATTACCCATTGTGTCCATGCCTGTGCATATCCCTATTTGTCCGGTCCTGCCCCTATTCCCATACCCGCTCGCGCTCCCGCATCCATACCCCGATAAAGAGGAGAAAAAAGGTCTCGCTAAGTCAACATCAGGAAAAAAAAAAAAAGGAAAACTAGAACACAGTGATATCAAAATGTGGTCAGAAAAAGAAAAAATGCTCCTTGTTCATGGCTCATGGTCAAAAAAAGAAAAAGAAAAAAGAACAAGAACAAGAGGAAGAAGAAGCTCCAGGACAAGTGAAAGAAAATATATCAAAGGAATCTGACGAAATGCGTCATACCACGGGCCATATCCGTCCCAAACCCTTTGAAAAAACACCGATGATCCTACCAGCAAGCAACACGCTCTACAAACAGAAAAGGGAGAAATCATATATGATAAGCGCCTAGAGAACATTAAAGCTCGATGCTGAACGCCAAACGCTTGTACCAACACAGACGACAGAAAAAAATGCAAAGCTGTTGATCGTTCGTGATGTGGTGACTAGATCAACCAAGGAGGTTTGTTAAGACCGGAAGAAGATCGATGAACTAAAGTCAACGGGATTCGAAGCTGGAGAGGAAGGGACATTTCGAGAGTATTTATAGTTGGAGTGTGAAATGAGTATCGAATACGGTCGACGGATACCGCAACCATTAGGCCGCACAGTTGGAAACAACCCAAAATGGCGTATGAAACCTAGGTTGACAAAATTCGGTGAAATTTGACGCCCGAACGGGGATTTGTTTGGAAGGTTTAGGTATAAATGACGGGATAATGATCAGGATGGGGCGGTTTCTTGTTCACTGCCGTTCCCGGGGTTTGATACTCCCTCGCCTCTACATAAAGGACAGGAGTTCCGTCCAGTTGTTAACCACTAGGATATGGCGTTAGCTAGCGGTTAAAGAAGTTTTGGGGAGTGGGGAAATAGCCTCACCTCATCAATACATTCACGGTGATAGATGTGACTGCATTTGGTTAACCGTCTAACTTCCTCCGCAGCTTCATAATCAGACAGACAGATAAGACATCTTTCGTTCTCCGCAATGGGGATGGTTTCATCATCACCCACTGCTTCTGCGATCAGAGAGCCACCATACTCAACAAGTCGATATACACCACCTGCAGAAGCAATATCTTCCTGCGAAGCAACAGGGGGCTTAACAGGGCCAAGCAAAGAGGACAGTAGTATCATATCTTCGTAGGTAGGGTTCTAAAAGCGGGTTAGGACCAGCACAACAGTTTACAATAGTCGGGGCAAACTTACATCTGTAAACAGACTGGGGGTTGCAAAAGCAGGATGATTTTCGGATAAGTTTGTACCAACAACATAGATTAGCCAACTTCTGCCAGCAGACGGGGAGGTATTGTCGGGTTCAACAACTCCGTTGCGTCTGGCGGCTCCGGATCCCAGTCCCCGATGGCGCGCTGTTTCCGAGTCGCTTCGACGACGCTGTCGTGCATGGCTAAAAGGTTGGTTGTCTCCAGAGGATTCATCTGGCTCATGTGCCGTATCTTCATTCAACTGTGGAAGGATAGCAGAGGATGATGACGGCCGTCTGTTTGGACTGTTGGTTCCCGAAGAAACGTTGGATAAACCAGGTTCTGCGGGAGTTGATGGTGGAGGAATGGGTCCAGGTGGGCTTTCCGAAAGGACTGTAGGCAAGGAGCTAGCTAAATCAGATTGGCTGCGGGATGAGGTATGTGTTCTTTGATGGCGCTGGCTGTCGTAGTTGGCCGGGAAAGTGTTGCCTCCCATTGAGCGGCGATGGCTTGAGAATCTAGACCGTCCATCAGCACGTCGAAGCAATCCACCGGAGCCACGCTCAGTCCGGGAAAGGTTGTTTGGTGTAATAAATGGCAAGCGAAGTAGAGAATCCAGCGATGGACGGGCGTGGAGTCCAGTGTCATTGTCGGATCCGTTGTTTATGGAGGGAACTGACCTTACTCCTACCACCACCAAAGTCACCAACCGTCTGTCTTGGTCGCCTTCTGCTGGTGGATGGTCATCAATGTCCATCCTATCCGATCTATTATCTTGGGTTTCTTCAGGGGGTGCGTTGGAATTTGCCGAAGCTGGATTGTCTTCAGAGTTTTCAGGATTGACAAAGCGGAACACTCTCAAGAAGTTGACATGAGGCAATCCGCCCTCTCTCTGGGTGCCTCCATTGTTCCCGTCGCTTGCAGGTCCTTGTGTTTGCGCGGAGGTAGCTTGCTGGAGGCTCTGTATAAAGTTCTCTAAGGAGCCATCCGCTCCGTCACCTCCAATCGCTTGAATATTCGGGATTGCGGGGGCTGTGTTCCCAGAAAGCTGGGCTGCAATGGCAGCTGCTGCCAGCTGCAACACACGCGATAGCGGAGTCTGTTCTTCCCTGCTCCGCATTGAACGGATAGGTCGAGAACGGGAAGCGTGTCTGCGAGGGCCGGGGGAGGAGGAACGCGTAGGTCGAGAAGAGGTGGGAGTTGTGGAGCTATTTACAGCGGATGGCTCAGAGGAGTCTAATCCATGGGGCTCGTCAAAGTCCATCCGTGTGTCCATCGTGCCCAGCGGGGGTAGTAAATGGTCATTATCCTCGGCGAAACTAGATCGATCGGGACGACGCGGGGGAAGGCCATTAATCTGAGCTGGTTCGGGCACTGAGGGTGGCTGACCAAAAATATGCGATATGGGAGCAGCAATGGAATGCCGTACATGACTAAACCTCGTCCGGTGGCGCCAAGAGAGTCTGCTGGTGTCCGAACTGCGTTCTATGGAGGATGCACTCAAATATGCGGGGTTTGGAGGGGAGTCCGGCAATAGGGCTGCATCGCCTCGCGGAAGAGGATAGGGACCGCGGATTGAGCGTCTTCTTGATATTCCTCTCGAACTTGAACCTGTGAATGAGGAGAAACGGTGCGAGGGGTCAGCTCTAGTCAATGTCCTCGACAATAAGCCAGTACGATGGGCACGTCCTTCCGCAGGCGTTTCTTCTCCGCTATTTAACAATCCTCTCACTACTGCGTTTGGAAGAATCCTCGAACCAAGACGGGACATTGTCGACTGTCGACTGGCAGCCGACGTGGTGGTCTGCTCAGTGGCGGCGGAGTTGCGTGGGCCTAAATGATCCATATTTACCAACGGGCTTTCCTCTTGGTCTGGTAGATTTATATCGCTTGACTGGCGGGGGAGCGCTGTTCGAGATGTGCCGGGAGCTGAAGAAGTGTTGATCTGAGAGGTCAAGGGAGTGTCTGCAGGGTTCTGCTGCATAACATCAACCCTGCCATGAGCATGCTGGAGAGATGTTGTCAAGGATCTGCTATGTTGCTCTTGTTCGCGAGACGGGCGTAAGAGGGAGTGTGATGAGGAGTTGTTGTTGTTGTGGTGACTGTTGTGGTTGCTGTGCAGAGGGTCTGCGCGTTGGGTAGAGGCTGCTTGCCCCATGATAGTGAAAGGCAGAGGTCAACAGAACACCGCAGAAACAGGTAGCAGAAGGAGCAACGGCCTCGTCAATCGGGTTAAGCTGCCATATCCAGGCTGGAGACAGATACCTGGAGGTGAAACCACACGGTCAGCAACAATCCCGCAGTGCCTGGAACCGGCCAGCGGGCCGCTTGATATGCCAGCGAATGACGCCACAGAGGTGTAGCCAGAGAGAAGGGCCGTGAAGCCGGTGGAAGATACGGTCGCGCAGAGACAAATAGAAGACTTACAAGTATCTAGCAGACAGACAGCAGGTGGTGGTGTTGGGACATAGGATGATTGGATGTCAGTTGCCAGTGATTAACAATCAGCCGCCAGGACTGTAGCAGGAGAGGCTGTTTCAGAGCAGCAGAGTGCCAGATGACGACTTCTCACAGAAGCACAGGAGGTGTATGTAGCAGAGAGAGTGACAGTGCAGGAAGAGGTGATGGCTAAGAGAGAGTCAGGTTGCCGCAAAGCAGAATCCAGCAATAAATGCCAGGAAAGCTCCGGATGTTCGATGGCTGCGATGATGAGGTCGACGCCGGCTGAGCACGCCAAGACTTGCGGCGCTGCTGGCCGGGCTTATGTTGTTCCGGTGGCTCTGGCGGCAGTGTATCTCAAAGGAGCGTTTCTTTGATGCTATTAGATGCTGGAAGGGAATCTGCATCACGTTGCATCAAAGACTGCAATTTCCCTCATGTTACTATTCGTATTCCTGCCATCACATCCTCAATTATCATTGTTGACAGTATGAGATCACATAGATTAACAGGGCGGAATATGGTTTATCCGTGATCACATGACATGCATTTTTCCGGCAACTTTGCCTAACCTTTTTATTACACTGCTACTGCTTTGATATTGAAGTCACCGGGGATTGTTTACAGGGCCAGCTTGTCCGGCCACTCAGTCTGGCGCAAACCTACGCACTACCTGGAGGAAATCCTAATTCCTCTTTCACCGGTAAAGCGGGAGACAATGTCTTTACTGACTTTCTGGCAATAGATGGTGGAGGAAGCCGTCCAGCAGCACCGGAATCACCTCGAACACCCTACCATATACGCAGAATCTACCACAGCTTCATTTCTGGTTGCCCGACTCTAGACAATTCATGTCTTTCTCCCAACCCTCTTCTTACTTCACGCTCCCACTTGCCCCATGGCAGCAACCGGCGAGCTTCCGCGTTTCCAAGTATGGGCCTCGAAACCGCGGACGGAACCACAAGGATGTCGAGGGGTACTCAGACGACGATAGAACATCCAACGGAAGTGCCAGCGATGGAGAGGCCAGCGCAGGCGAGGGTGAAAATGAGAGTGGCGCACGGTCATCGATGATCTTAACCCCCAACGAAGCACATCAATATCGCGTGGCTGGCCAGCCGTTTCACAAGGAACTTCCACGTGGGAAATACCCGCACGCGTCACCTGCCTCCGATAAAAAGGGAAGGGTCACTCGAAGGGCTATAGAGACGGAACTATCCCAACTTTCGCCGCCAGTTTTCACCTACCAACCTGCCAGCCAGACCAGCTTGCGGCTACAGCATTTAGCCGTCATCACTACGATTCTCCATCGGTGTCTTCTAGAGGGTGACTACATTAGGGCTGGTAGAGCATGGGGCTTGATATTACGCGATGGAGTCCGCGGACATAATATTGACCCTCGAGCAGGTGGCCGGTGGGGAATTGGCGCGGAAATTCTTTTGCGAAGTGACTCCCATCCTTCAGCGACGGACGCTGATGCTCGCTCTACGGGAATGGGATATGAGGAGAATAATTATTCCCAGAGGCAATGGTTCACGCGGAGGGGGTTCGAGCGTGCTAAGCGTTATTACGAACGGTTAGCACTTGATTATCCCTATCGAAAGGCTGCCCCAGGAGCATTGGGACCCTTGGACTTTTATCCTGCCATGTACGGATTATGGATATCTCTTGTTCAGGAAGAGAGTCAAGCGGCAAGAGAGGCCGCCCTGGAGATCGGGGGCATGGACGACTACGACCCCTCCGCAGATAACATGTCCATATCGAGCGATTTACCACGGCATAACAACCAAAAAAACGATATGATTGCCGAAGCCCGTCAGAAGGAACTAGCAGAGGCCGAGCAGATAGCGGCGGAACTGGATGGATTATTAGTTTCACCGCCGTACTCTGATAGCTATGAACTGCTACGCCTGCGCGGGATGATTTCCCTATGGATAGGGGATTTGTATGTCTCCTCCGTTTCGCCAGAAGAAAACGATACGAGCATGGGAGGTTTTGGTGACCAGACTATGGCATCTGATGATGACGGCCAGATGCCTTCTATTCTGGCACGTATGGAGCACGGATTGGGGATGGAGCGGAAGACTGCAGAGGTTGAGAGGGCGAATAGGTTCTTCGAAAAGGCCAAGGCTAAGGCTAGCAAGAAGCAAGTGTTTGTGGTGGATGGTGGCGATGATTTGATATGATGGACACACTGTCCTACCCTTCAGAAAGACTGGAGAACATACTTGCTATCCATAGGTTTGGTTGGGTTATGGAACAGTTTTGGAATAGCTTCGTGTTATGTTGTAGCCATCCAGCGTATATATGTCAAATGTCTGTACTATACTATTAAATATACTAGGAATAAATGTTTGTATATCAAGAATAGCCACATAACGCTTTTACTTTGCTGGGTGAAAATATCGTTCGTGGCCCTGGGGTTTCTCGAGTTCGATATCACATGACTTCGCGTTGGGGACGTGCACCAGCTCCACCTTTTTGACGCCTCAACCTCATCCCAAGCTCTGAGACTAGTTTCACCATATCAAGAAAATCCCAACCATGGAGGGGAGATGCAATGGCAGCTAAACATACACGTTGATCGTGTGCCCTATTTTCTCACCGGAACTGGAAGGCTATTCTAAATTTCCTGTTTCCTTTCTTCCATTCAGCACATTCAAAGTCATCGGTGAAGCATGGCGCTTGGCGAATACATCCGAGGCAAGGCCTTACAAAATGAACCCCCAGCATTCCAGGGGGTCGGTGAAGTGGCCCCTCGCCCCTTGAGGGAGCGAGTGGCTGACATGGCTCGGGTTAAAGTGCCTATTGCTAGGTTGAATGGTAGTCCTACACCCAAGGGTGGAAGGGGGGTTGATGGACAGGAAAGCCGGGGACAAGCGGCTGTCCAGAGCTCCGGTGGAAGCGGGAGCAGATACCAGTCGCAGAGCAATGGCCACCCGAGACATAAAGATGTGTTTGATACGGATGTGGAGGGGATTGATGATTCGACTACGACGGCTCCTAGCCTCATTCGGGGCGAAGAGGGGTGGGAGCCGGAGGTTCAGTCGTTTCCGTCGAACCAGTTTGAATCTCTAGGAGATGGTAATGCGGGTTATGAGCAGGGAGGATCTGTTGCGCCAAATAGTTTGGCTGAGAGGATGGTGATGGAGGTTGGGTCTGATCCGGAGGATGATGGGCATGATATAGGGCATCAGAATCATCACCATATGCAGCAGGATGATGGGGGCGAAGCGGAGGATGAGGACGACTATGGTCAGGAAGATACGCAGATTTTTGACTGGAGCAGTACCAATGCCACGAATGGGGAGCCGCTTAGCTGGCAGAAGATCGAGGCTGCGCTCCGTGACAACGGCAAGCGGCCACCCACCCCTGCCCCTCTTCAGGATCTTCAACAGGAGAATATCGACGCAGACGCCGGTTTACAGCAACTAGAACATGACAGTTACCCGACAAAACAATACCCGCCAAAGGCAACACAGAAATACGCCACCGGCGGCAGGTTCGTCACCAGATCTCGGTTCGCTACCCCAAATATACGCGAAACGACTCCGCATGAGGGTAGATTAGTCGGTGCGCGACCAGTCCCCCAAACATCGCCCACCAGAACTGCACCACTATCCCCACTGTCCCCGTCTCACCCAGAATCCACAATGGGAGCACAAAGCCACCATCCCAACCCATTACACGCACCCCACGACGACGATGACGGTTATAACCCAAGCGGCCTCTTCGATATCACCGACCTGAGCGCCATTGACAGCTCGTCCTCCTCGGAAAGCACCAGCATCCAGCAAACATACACCTCCCTCCGCCTCTCTACGCTCTCACCAATCTCCTCCAGACGACCCATCACAGCCATCTCATCCGACTACCCCCCGAATATCCTCGAGACAAAATCTTTCGCAGACCTCCGCGCCGAATCCTTTGACTACAACCCGGCCCCTCCCCAACCCATCTTCCAGCCTCAGGACCCGCCCCTTCCTCTGCCGGAGAAACTCAACCGCCTCAAGGCGCTGACCTCCGACCAACGACAGAATTTCTTCACCTCTCTAAGTCTGGCGGAGTGGGAAGATAGCGGTGACTGGCTGATTAAGGAGTTTGGCGTACTGCTGAAGAAAACCAAGGAGGCGCGCATTGAAAGGCGGAAGGTGGCGGCGGTGTTTGAGCGGGAGATTGAGAGGAGGTATGAAGGCGTGCAGGCTGAGGGGGAGGGGATCGGGCAACGGCTGGATGAGATGAGGACGGGGGGGTTGGGGGTTTTGAAGGGGAGAGTGCCGTGAGGAAGAATCAGTTCGTTAGGAAGAAGGGATGCGTGGATGAATGGATTATGATGTTATGAAATATGGCCTTTTAATGTTGCGTATGGGTACATTTTGTATGTTCGGTGGCATTTGTATTGATTGGAGTTTTCGGATGCTTGCTAGCATGCTACTGAAAAAGGGTCATTGAGATGCAGGCATTGCAATTTTGTCATTTTACCTTTCCTTTCTTTTTGTCATTTGTGTTTCTAATGTACTGCATACTTTAGAATCGGCGTTGAGAGCTTCGAGTATATGCATTAACTAGCTGCATGAATTGATACGGGAAGGGATTGATTAATGCTAGAGAGAAAGAAAGATTGATCGTGGGAGAAAAATGAAATTATACATCTTTATCATCCCCTTCCCACCTTGTTATATTGAACTTGCAGGCTATTAACTTCAATGCCTCTTTTTACCTATCCCTTTGGTGATCGATTCGCACCAACCAGGGAAAAAAAAATCCAAGCCATGCAAAAACTCAGAGAATCCCACACCCCCACCCCACTAGAAAAAAAAACAGAAAGCAAACTCAAAGAATCCCACCCACCACCAAAAAGAAGAGCAAGAAAAAATAAATAAATATCGACCGACGCAGGACTCGAACCTGCAAATCTTCCGCAAGTTATATTTCCAGTGAACCGGAAACGGACGCGTTACCATTACGCCAGCCGGCCAGTGATTGTTGAAGAGTCGAGGGGTGGCGTGGAGTTTGTTCGGGCTTGTATGGGGTGGGGGCCGGGAGACGGGATGCCGAGGTTTGGCGACCTATGTATGTCTATGAACCCCCCTGGATGTTTGGTTTACTGTTTATTGGAGTTTTCGGGTTCTGCGATTCTGGGAGGATGTTTCGCATGTTCTCATAATATGATAAGTAATTCGATATCCTTGTATTGTATATCTTGAAACAAATAGTTTTCCATCAGAGCCAGATTCTATATATATCTACCTTGCATTCCCAGCATCCGTCTCATTCAACCCCTTCAGAAATCTCGCAATCCCCCTCGCCTCCTCCCTCTCAAGATACGACATGAACAATTCTCTCTCATCTCTCATATCATCACCATCCATCACTATCCCCACCCCTCCGGCCCCCTTTGCCCTCTCCACCCTTCTAAACCACCGCGCCACAACCCCAATCGCAAACGTAGACAAATGCACCCGGAACACACCAACAGCCGGATGCAAGAATATGGGAATCACCCCGATTAACCGACGAACATGCTGCCGTGGATCTATCCGTGCACGCACAACCTGATCATCCATATCCAGGCCGCCGTGAGGGAGTAGGTCGGCAAACACCTCGCAGAGCAAAATGCGCACGGCCCAGTATAGGGCGAACACGTGTGTTAGGGCGAGCTGGTCGAGGGTGATGTTAAATTCTGAGCTTTCTTCTTTTGCTGTACCTGTGGCGTTGGTGTCGCGGGGGAAGGTCGGATGGCCAGTGTTAGGGGTAGGTATTCCCTCTTCGCGTGGGAGGGGAATGCCCTGGTACCATTCGTCCAAGCGGCTATCTAGGGCCCAGCAGCTTGTGAGGAGGGAGTGGTGCAGGGAGTTGAATTTGGTTTGGGTTTCACTGTTGCGATGCACGTTGGTTGGTCGGGAGGACAATGCGTTCAAGATGTCGACTTCTTCGTATATCGTAGGGATATCAACCAAGATATCTAGCAATTTATCCCGGAGGGATTTGGGGTGATGTAACCAAGGGATGGTTTTCCATTCAGGGCTGCTTAGCGGAGTCTTTTTTCTCGCGAGGAGTGCGGAGATTGTCTGATAGATTGTTAGTCGGTTCTCGGCATGGCTTTCGTAAAGTATAGGAAGAACAAGGAAAATTATATATATATAGCTGCCCAGACTCACCAGATGCAGTCTACCATCGACAAAAAGCCGATGAGCATGTCCGGACGTATATTGCTGTGGGCTCCGTGCAGCTACGAGTGCCATTTCACCACCACAATGGGCATGCCAGCTATTCGCTTGTGCATCCCGGTGTCTCTCATCAGCGCCGTGCATGGCCTTGATCAAACCAAATACCGAAGAACAAAAAAAAGTCAGCCATCGAACCTAAAAAATTGCATGTCCCATTCCCATCTCACCCGTCCACGACGAATCAACAAAACTCACCTCATACAAACTAAATATCTTCGACGCCGTTAACAGCGCATCCGCCTTACCCTTCCCCCAAACCCTCCCCCTGCCACCCACCGCCAACGTAGCAGACATATCCTTCAACGCACCCGTATACAGCTCCAACCCTTGCTCGACCATCCACTTCTCGCCATCCCGCCCCCTCCCGATCGTAGTTAGGGAGATAGCCAGGAGGGCCTTTCGTAGCACATCGTCTGTCAGGTATAGATCGTGAATCGCATTTGTCCAGCTCCCCAATGAATTGCGGAGGGTTGGAGGGGAAATGTGTTGGGTGCCGGGGGTGTAGGCGGTCCAGAAGAGGGAGATGTATTTATCCTGGTATGCGGTGCGGGCTAGCGTGGGGGGAAGGGTGATGGTGGGGGTACTCGTGGATGTTGATGTCGATGTTGATATGGATATGGATTGCGCATGTGGCCCCCCTACCCCCGGGCGAGCTACTGTTGCGTTAACGAAGAGCCGCTCGCGGACGTATCCTGCGCATTCGATGCCGGCTCTCTGACATTGACCACAGGCTGGCCGCTGGAGGTCACACTTTGAACTGTCAGGCTATTACTCTCGAAGCAGGGGTGAGGTTGCTTACCCCTTTTCTGCGCCTTCGGCATGTTTTACACGCCTGAGAGCGTCCTGGAACTCCAACCATCAGATTAAACGGCACTTGGGTAGGGGGTAGTATTTAGCCACAAATAAATATTGGGACAGGCGGGTTTTGGATGGGAAAAATAAATAAAGAGAGCGCTAGGATATAATGAAAAATGCAGCTTCAGCATTTTAGCTTGTTTTAGCCTGCCGCTGGATGCATCTTGGCTAAATATAGAGCTGGCCGAGGTATGTAGGGCTGGAGCTGCGGCTGACGAAACAAAAACATGCTGGCAATGATAACTGGATGCGCGGATATATGATTCCATTTGGGGACAGCTAACTGGTGTAATTTAGCAAAATGCCTGCATATCCCTCTTGTTTTTGTTCCTGAGGAATGGCATTAGTGTTTGTTCTATCAACGAAACTAGAGCCCCGGAAATTAGACGACGCGTGGAGACATGCTGGGTAGGGTCTACAGGGAAGTTGAACTATTCAAGTACAGCCGGGCTGTCATTTGTTCGGGTGACTTGGGTCGGTGTATATGGCCTGGCAGTGATGCTTGTGTTGGATGAGGCGAACGATGCCCTTGTTGTGACAAAGAAGAGATCTAGGATACGGAGCCATTAGTAACATGCCGAGCTTAAAAAATGGAGCAAATTCTAACCCAAAGAGGGGACATTTCGCGCCGGGTAAGAATAAGGTGTGACGGGGGGTTGGATACCGGGCTAATCCAACGTTAAATGAGCGGGCCGAGAAAGCTAGCACATCACACTCGGTATCTAGATATGCGCGCAATGATACCCGAATAGGTTCGTCTGCACAAGTATAATTGTTGTATGCTGACCCCTATTCTTGTTTTGCTGCTGGCACCGCTTGCTTGGTGCTATAAAAACCCGCAATGCACCCCATATGTGAAAGTAAAGAAAGAAAAAAGATCAATTCTCCAGCCATCACCAGATACCGCGGTGCTGTCTATGGTCATATTGTACCCCCCAGCCCTACAGCGCATTACAACGCAGTAACATCCTTCTGCCAACATGCTCATCAAGTATTTCACCAACCTCATTTCGCTCTCCCTCATCCTCCTCCTTCACCTTCTCCCTCTAGTGCATGCCTGCACACCGTCCATCCCCCCAAGCACCCCAACCGACGGCCCTGCCCCTCCATTCCCAACCATAATCCCGGGCACCGATGCCCCCGCCGACTCCGCCACAACCGGCTTCGTCCTCAACCACTTCAGCCTAAACGTCAACAATCTCACAGCAAGCATAGACTTCTACACGCGCGTCCTCGGCATGCGACTCATCTTCACCTTCCGCGCCACGGAGAAAATGTCCATCTCCTACCTCGCCCACTCCCACGGCGGCAAGAACGGCACCGCCTACCAGACCGTGTCCGAGCTGAACCGGAACAAGAATAACATGGAGGGACTGATCGAGTTGTTGCATTATGACTATGAGGACCCCAAGGGTGAGGATAAGCATCCTGCGACGACGGAGTTGGATAATACGTTTTCGCATGTGGGGATTATTGTTCCTGATTCGAAGGCGGTGGAGGGGAGGTTGGAGGAGTTTGGGGTGCCGGTTTTGAAGGGGGTTGGTGGGGAGGTCACGGAGCGGGCGAAGGAGGTCGTGGCGAGGGCGTATGGGCTTGGGAAGCTGTGGACGGAGAAGAGGGAGGAGGCGGAGGAGTTGGTGAAGATGTTGCTTGGGGCGGTGCCGGGGGTGGATGAATTTGTGTATGCGACTGATCCGGATGGGAATCTTATTGAGATCCAGCCGCAGGAACTGGAGCAGTTGCCGATCTGAGCGTAGAGTCGAGTTGGGATGGAGAGATTGGGGGTATGGAGGGCTGGTGATGTATTATTGTTGAGTATGGGGGTCCGGTGAACTGTGTATAATTAGACTGTGACCTGTCTTGTTGGCCGTTTAATCCTAGGAATGGACAAGGGAAATGAATAGAAGGGGCAAGCATAGGGAAGCAGAAATAATAAATAACTCCGAAAATTTAACTTTGATACCCGGCTGATGCAACGCCCCATTTCTCAAAAGGATAGAATACATACATAAATGACATGAAACGGAACAGATATGACAGAAGAGAAAGGTACCAGCCAAACAAAAGCAATACCAAAATATTGCACGAAATATCAATAACCATGTGTGGGGTAGTGATGCTGTTCATTCATTTTGCCTCCGAGTCCGCTATCACTGAACGAAACAGATATATACCGAAATCATTCCTTCTCTATGGAGAAAAGATATATGTCCAATGCCAAAATGGACAAACGAAAACTGGGGCACCAGGCCGAAGGAAGAGGAAATAGTTTGATCCGAGAAGGGAATTCGAATGGTCGAGGTGGATATCGGCACGGTGTGCTGAAAATGGAAAAACGAGCTTAAGGGACTGTTGGGTATGGAATACGGAAGATAGGATGCTCAGGTGGCTGCGTGCTCGTTGAATATTGAGGCAAGCCGCTTATAGTCCTCGAGAAGTTCCGGAATGTCGCTGAGCCTAAGCTCACCAGAATTTTGCATCTCTACGAATCGTTTGATTGGTGGTTTGAAACCGGTGCTGCTTATGTTGTATTTTTGCGGGACCGGAGTACTTGATCGGCTTGATATCGCGTCCGTCGTCTTCGATTTATCGGTGGATATTTGAAGGCCCTGAGAAGGGTCTGGCGGGCTTCGTCCAAGGCCGCGAATCATTCCGGGAATATGATTTAGCGGGTTTAAAGTGTTTCCAAAACTCTTCATTGACCCGAATGGCATGTTTGGGGCGGAAGTAGGAGTGGAAGTTTCGGCAGTTGTCGAGAGACCTTTCAACAGGGTGCCACTGCTCGACACACTATCATCGCTGTGCTGTCTTGACGTCTTCCGCCCCCCAATAAGCCCGAGAAGCCTATCATCTTGTTTCACGCCGAGTCCGCTTTGGGCGGTCCGGTTAGATTGTTCTTTGGATGATGGGTCGTCCTCAGGGTTGCTCCCGTCGTCGATAATGGGCGATGTGCTAACTAAACGTCGAGCATCATCAAGAGTCTTGGGCACAATGCCAGCTCCTCCATGTGAATCTCCATTCTGGTTTATCTGGACCTCCTTTAAGCGGCCAAAAAGGAATTTAAAACTATTGTCAAGGGTATTGCTGATATTTTTGAACCCCTGATCCGCAGTAGTTCGAACGGCGTCGTTGGCCGCACCAAGTGCCTTGGCTGATGGCTGTAAGAGGTCAGTTAGACGTCGCGGTGGCGAAGGCTCAAGAGCTGCGAATTTTTGTCCACGATTAGCCGATGCAAGTCTAGAGCTAGGTTCAGATTTCCCAGTCCTAGACGACGTAGCTTGAAGAGTGGTCGCAGCCCCTGCGGAAGACCTTGATCCATCCGTACCCAGTGGGTCGGACTGGATAGATATGGGGGAAGAAACCCCCACAGCCCGCTTGTCGTTTCCGTTCTGTGCCTCATCCGCCCTTAAGTCGCTCAGATCCACATTCTCTAGGAAACTAATTGCTGCTTCCAAGTTAGTTAGACAATATGCTGATTCTCCGTCGAGCTTACTGGAAGCTCTAAATCGCTGTATGAAGAGAAGGTTACTGATAATGTTGATTCCTTCCGGTGGGGTTGTGATGAGGGTGTATATCAAGGTTGGTAAAATTTCATCAGCAGAGGAAGAGGACGGGAGAACTTTGGTTAGTGTATCGACAATAGCCTTATGAGCAGCAGTAAGATGCTGGAGCTTGCCCAATGGGTATTTCTCATCGTTCATCTTCATGAGACTCTCTCGAGCAGAGTTAAGGTAGTCAGAAGCTTCGGTGCCTTTATCTCCATCCAAATCCCACATATCAATTCCTAGGTCCTTCAAGCCAATACCAACAAGAGATAACGCCGCTGTTTTGGATCGAAGTTTCTCGTCTCTAACTTCGTCCAGGGTGCTCCTGTGACGCCAAATCTTCTCGTAGATGGTTTCGCAAGCGCGACGTTCAACTGCTTCTTCAAGAGCATGTCGTTTATACTGGAGCAATTTCCGGGCCTTTCTTTTTTCTGCCACTTCCTCTGCGGTAAGCATTTGCTGGGTGCTAGCAGGGGTCCCGTCGCCCTTCCGGCCATTTTTCTGACCAACGTTATCCAAGGTTTGGGAGCGCGAGGGCGACGATGATATCTGGCGATTCAACCGAGAGGCCAGAGTCGATACGTGAGTCGAAATAGGTGCGGAGGCCCGAACATAGAAATCTTGGAAAAGTTCTGAAAGTTTGTCTATTGAAGGTGGGGTGGAGTAGACTTTAGCAGTCAAGGACGAAACGAATCTGAAATGGTGGACATTAATGAATGCCTAACTTTGATAGGGCAGGGCGCGTTACCTATCTGTTAAGCTCACTAGCTCTATAGGAAGTTCAAACTGATCTGTGATATTCTGTGACTGTACAATGGCTGGACCCGCCTGCTCGATAGGGTTTCCCTCCCCTGAATCGGTGGAATCCCTTTTTTCGAAAACATCCGTCACATCTGCAATAGGTTCTGGCTCCAACGGTAGTAGGGGAGAGTGGGAAGAAGTGACCAATTCCGGAGACATGACGCCATGAACCGTCTTCGCCCGAGTCCGATGGGTGCTGGGCGATGCGTCCTCCATTCGAGAAAATGACTGGGTAGTCTGAGGGGCTCTAGGCCGTGGCGGGGAATCAACTGCCATTTTGATGACGGCTGCCCCGGTAGGTATCTAGGGGACCTCCTTAGAAGGGCGTGGTCATGACGGTTTCATAACAAGCCAGAGCCAGCATCCGTGCCTGATGGAAAGTAACACTGCATCCAATCTAGGGGATTGGTCGTGGTTCCCCGCGTATCATTCAACCAGATGACATTCGTCGCAGCCGTGGTTATAGGTCTTGAACCGCGTAGACAAACAAGAACGCTGTCGTCCGTCGTAACGAGTGTGCTGGACAGTTGGTGAAGTTGTATGTAGATGTCGTCCGGATGGTTCCAGCTTAGAGTTTCATATGCCGGGCCACGTGACTGCGCTACTGGCGGCTGTCGGCTCCCGCATATCAGCCGCCCCAGAATCAGCGTCATCGGCGACATCATCCACGCCCTAATATCTTGCTGCCTCTGCCTCCATCATCCGCTCTCCATGTTCTATCTTGTCCAACAGCCGCGGGATCTTTTTTGACCACGTCGTGAAAGCGCCTATTCCTATTCTTCTGTATATACCATGCAGCCCTTTAGATGGAAACGAAAGAAACGGGCCAACACCATGGTTCTTGGGGCTCTTGCGTTGCTAGTGCTGGGCCCAACGTCGGGTGCTGCGTTGAGCCCTGAGAATCCGCTCCTACAACCCCAGATCCCTCTTGGGGACTCGCAGCCTCCCCAAGGAGACCATGAATTTGTGAGTCGTCTCCAGTACCTTAATATCGTTGTAAACGAAGTTAACTGACTTATCTCCACTCCCCCAGTCCCTCCGGCATATCTTCCATCATGGCACCTATCAGGATCCCCTCCTCCATAAACGCCTTGACATCAAACCTGATACCGCGATATGGGTTGCATCAGAGGATGGCAAAGGAAAAGAACCAGTTCCTCGTCTTATCGCTTCTTCAAGACCACTTAATATCCAGCGTCTGATGGATCGTCGAGTTTCCGTTATTGAGGACCATCTCTTGGAGGCGAGAATGACTGGAGGCCCAGCAATACTCTCATCGGACGATTGGACACTAGACGAGGTTGATGGTCCTGATGTTGAAGACAAGCACACCGTCCTTTCACTGGCCCGGATGACGGCCAACGCATACATCATGCTCCCCGGAACCGAACAGTGGGCCGATGTTAACTGGCGTTTCAACTACTCGCAGAGTTTTGGATGGGAGAATGATGGGTTGAGGGGCCATATTTATGCCGATAAATCAAATTCCACAATTGTTATTGCGTTGAAAGGGACATCAGCTGCACTTTTCGACGGCGAAGAGACGACAACAAACGACAAAATCAATGATAACCTGTTCTTCAGCTGTTGTTGTGCCCAGGGTGGACAGTATTTTTGGCGACAAGTTTGTGACTGCTATGCAGGGACGTACACATGCAATTCGACCTGCGTGGTGAAAGCCCTTAAAGAAGAAAATCGGTATTATCGGGCGTCCCTTGACCTTTATGCTAACGTTACCGCGCTTTATCCGAACTCTAACATTTGGCTCGCTGGTCATTCCCTTGGGGGTGCGGTTTCGAGCATGCTTGGGATGACATTTGGGTTGCCAGTGGTCACATTCGAGGCTGTCCCGGAGGCTTTGCCTGCTCGGCGGCTTGGGCTTCCTGTTCCACCTGGTTCCAATCCAAACTCACCTCAATCCCGAAATTACACTGGCGCCTACCATTTCGGCCATACTGCTGATCCCATCTATATGGGGACGTGTAATGGTGCCACATCCGTGTGTACTTTGGGAGGATATGCGCTGGAATCGTCATGTCATACCGGTCAGTTGTGCACATACGATACTGTGGAGGACCTTGGTTGGAGGGTTGGAATTGGAACTCATCGAATACGTTCCGTCATTTCCGACGTCATCGAGAAATATGAAAGCGTTCCGACGTGCGCCAGATTCACGGAATGTGTGGACTGCAACAACTGGAAGTACTTTGAAAGCAATGGGACAGAACCGATACCAACTACCACCTCAACCCCCCATACCTCTACCACCACGTCTGCTACTAGATCAAAGACCACTACCTGTAAGACTCCGGGTTGGTGGTCGTGTTTAGACCCCTCGACAACAGCAATTCCAACGGCCACCTCTCCGCCCGCTACCACAACCGCGGATTCTCCTACGACGTCGGTTACCTGTACCCATCGGGGTTGGTTTGGAGGATGTAACGATCCCACAAGTCCTACAAGTACTACAATTTCAGGTACAACACCGCCGCCAACAAGTACCCATTCGTGTGAAACACCAGGGGTAATATGGGGCTGTCGTGATGCAACCACCACAGCAACGCCCACCCACGTGACATCACCTCCTTCCACCATCACGAGCGGTACTCCCACACCGTCGCATACATGTACGTCAAAAGCATTTTTTGGATTGATCTGCCTCGATCCTCCCCCCACTGAATCCCCACCTTCCCCGTCGCCGACCGGTGACCCCCCGGATCACTGGCACTGCATAAGGAGAGACTGGTTTTTTAGATGCCGGGAATGGAGCCACGATGTTGAAATGAGAGCCTAAGTCACGCCTTAAGATAACGACACCAAGATTTGCTATTTAGCGATTGTTTTTACTGACCTTCTTGTGATTTAATTATTTGCTTTGATTTAGGAATTGATTTAGGAGTTACGCACATCAACTGGCTGGGACCAACCATCTGCAACAGATGACTGCATATTATGGGAAAGGGGGGAGTTTTCCAACGCTGAGTTTCCCGCGCTTTTTTCGATTTTGGACTTGTTGTTACGCCGCGGGAGTTTTGTTGCGATTTTGGAAGGACATTTGTTTTTAGAATTGGGAATTTGGTTACAACCCACACGATACCACCACACCTCATTTACGAGGCAGATCAGTTATTAGAATCTTATTTACTTGGATATCAAGCTATCATTTATTTGCATTTTTTTTTTATATCTGGGATGCATCATGAAATCTGAAGGTTTCCCCACCGAAACAAAATGAAAAAAGAGGCCCTGCATCCGCCTTGTACGCGCCAATAATATCGAGGAACGAAAGTTCCAGCCCACCAGCGTCGCCACCCCTATGGGGGTTCGACTGTCTGGCAAACGCTCCTCACATTGCTCAAATGATAGATGGAGCATCATCCCACGATCATCGAAAACAAGGTCATATGGAGTTGAGAGACTGGCGAGCCCAAAGCTCAGAACGAAGGGAAGAAATTAGCTCTGATCGTCAACACGCTGATACGCAGAAGAAGGACCCATCGTTTGGAATCATTCACAGCCAAGACGAAAAGACCCATCACTTGTAGGCTCAGCTAGCTGATCAATGCTCTGAGCTACAAACAAACTCCCCGGTCTAGGCGGGGCAGACGTCAGGGAGCACAGTTTTTGTAAGCTGAACCCTGCCTTTGAGATCATCTATCGATCGTCGGTTTTCGCATGGCAGTGCATGGAGAGCGCGTGGCTTTGGGTGTGCACGGAGCAGAAACCGAGCCCATCCCCTCCGATGAATGGAGCTCAACATCCTAATTGGGATAGCTTTGGTGGATGCACAGGGGCGTGGATGTGCAGGGCGGGAGAGAGGTAGGGATAGCTCCCCATAGCGTGGTTGCTAGTGTCATGATACTGCTAACAAAAAGTGACGAACGGATCTGTCGTTGGCGTCAGTTCGCCATGTGATTAAATAGTCTGGGGACTGCTCCACTTTTTAGCTAGTTCGAGGACATGAGAGAGGAAGGGAATTCTTTTCCCGCCCCGAAACATATCGTCTCGCTTGCCAGCGAACAAGCATCAATTGTGTTTGGCCAGCCTTGAAGATTTTGGGGCTGTTGACCCTGATTATGGGACAAGGGCTTATGGAGATGGTTAGTTAACGCCAGGGTGAGTTGAAAGTTCAATAAGTTACCGACGGGCGCCCATTGTTTTTTCTTTTTTTGGCCTGGCTCCTGGGCTCCTCTCCTCCCTGTTTCACCCCAGTGACCCCACCCCAAGCAAATCTGACAGGGGCAAAATTCAAGAGCTCCAGGAGGTCGATCATTTTTATTGTTTGTTGAGCACCAAAAATTACGAGAGCAGAAAACAAATTGATGAATCCGCCAGCGGCTGGCCCTCCTCCTTTCCCCTGTCAGTTCTTCATCCCGACCAGCATCGGGGCATCTTGAGCCTGTCCTTCCGTCAAACTATCAGGCGCTAACACACGCCAAATGCAGCTCATGGGGCGCCCGCAAGATTAAATTATTGCTTCTTTGAGACTGATTGTCCCAGTACGAAACACATTTTCTGTTCTGCCAATTTACCTCTTTGGGTGGAGGAGTTCATCCACAATTTGGTTTTTGGCGGCGCTGCACACAGGGCAGTGTAGGAGGGGGAGATCTAATAAGAGCTGACTAGCTCCCCTCCATCTTTAAGGACTGGAGACTCGAGTACTTATTCTGACGTTTTCCTCTTCATCATCTGTCCTATCAGCCTGGTACTCGTGCATGGAGAACTGCCTACTTCATTTTCAGTGGAACAAATGCGCGAAACATAAGGCCCTGCAAAATCTTTTACGACAACAGGACATCCACTTCATATCTTATCTTACCCCGCTTCATGCTGTTGACTTCAGCGCTGTGAATAACCGTTGTTGAAAGCCATTTCGAAGCGGAGGGTAATTATCCTTTTCAATGGTGCCTGTTTCATGTAAAGTTCTACCCCCCTACTTTGTTCGCACCGCAATTGCTCTATGATCTACCGAATCCATGCTAACTTTAGACGATAGCCCGGGTTCTCCGTATATTATTGGTGGCTTGCGTCAACGCCCATTGATTTTGGTATATCTGTTTTGTTGACAGAGGCCGAATACTCTCGTTCTGGGGAAGCGAGGCCAACAGGATACAAAGAGTTGGGAGCTGATCCAACTCCTTGAGTTCCTTTTCCCCGCATTGCTCTGAAGGTCTCTTAGGGGAGATCTGCATGCATTTGGCGCGAAACTACTTTGTCTCCGTTGGGTCGTATCTTATTGGCTGCCAAAATGGAGATCACATTTATCGTCATACTTGGTAAGCACTTGACTATTCTATTCTACCGCCTCAAAACTTTATGTGGAATTCATAACTGACGTTGCGATTACAGACTTGACGCCGAATGCGCGGATTAGATACACCTCTGATGCGGTCGAGGATATCTTAGACTATCAGCCCAACGATGTCGTCAACAGATCGCTATGGGACTACCTACATCCCGATGAGATGGATCTGGCACAAGAGATGTTTGCGCAGAGTATCAGTCATGATTTGGCCGCTGGTTTAGCCTATTTTCAAGTTAAGCATAAACTGGGTAGTTGGGTCGGAGTTGAGTGCGTCTTTACGGTGGTATATGATGCGCTGGTAGCAAGCGTGAGTATTTATCAGAGGGGGTCAAAAAGTCAGAGTGAGTAAACCCGCTTTTTGGCCAATGGAGACTCCAGAACTCGGACGGAAGCTAACTATATCGCCTAAAGAGAGAGCGGCTGACGCCCCCGTCGTCCAAAGACTGTTCGCTTCCTCTCCACTAGACCCACGATATGACATGATCTCCCACGTTACCAGTAAATTCTCCCAAATCCCAAGGACCATCTCCCACGAACCCCGCGCTGCTCTATTTTTAAACCGATTTACGAGATCCTCCACTATTATGTTCGCTACCAGCAGCGTGTCCCATATTCTCGGCCTTACTCCCGCGGACCTTGTTTCCAAGAGTTTTTATTACTGCATAGAGCAATGCTGCTTGCACGAAGCTGTGCGGTGTATCGAAAGCGCAAAGGCGAATGATACTATTGCGTACCTTCGGTTTTGGTTCCGGAATCCGCTGTTAGATGAGGATAGTGTAGACGACGAAGGAGACTCTTCTGATGAGGACGAAGAGGAGGAAGATGACGAAATGGACGACGATGACGATCTGCACAACTCTAGAGGATCAGAGGATTTTGATCAATTGTCACGGGAATCTAGCAGTCCAACCTACCCGGGCACAGCGCTTAAAAATATCAATATCCCACCCACAAAATCACGAATCGAAGTTGAAGCCGTCATCTCCTGTTCCTCAGACGGCTTGGTTGTCGTCCTACGACGTGCGCGACCTTCTACCACTCAGTTTATAGACAAACCAGGCTGTCAGGTTTATCCCAAGCACGTCTTTGCCTCCCCCTGGGGCACCGACTCCATACCACCAGCATCCAAAGACGATTGTCGGAAACCTGTTTCTTCGTCACAACCAGCACAGGGGGAGCTCATGGATACGATTCGGGACGTCGCGGTTCTTGCGTGGGCGGTAGTCGGGACTAACGGTTCGCTGAGGAGATATGGTCAGGGGAATCCCATGGGCGAGTCCCAGCCGCCGGATGGGTCTGTGGGATCGTCGAATGACTCCGCAAGTGAGGGAGGGGATGATTGAAATTATATCCATAACGCGGAAATGAAAATGGAAAGGAAATTTCCGTTTAAAATGCACACTTGCCAGATTGGCTTGAATGAAACGCCTTCGCATCCGATACAGCGGCCGCAGATACACTTCTCGGATCCGGATGACCGAATCTGCTGCATCTCGACAGCCTTTACCCTGAACACCACCACCCTCACCCACAACAGTGCAATGTGACTGGACCCCTCATTATCTCGGACTACTACTACTCTTCGATGACTATTGGTGACTTTTACCAATATATGTACATTTTGCTTTATTACATAGGCGTTTGACGGAGCAGGTGGCTGGCTATTTCTGTTCTGTTGAATTTATAATTTATTTTCCTTTTCTTTGATTTCCTCGTCGGAAACATGTATGATAGTCATATCCAAGGTGGCGTTTATATAGCTTTTTTTTTGGTGGGCTTCATTGTTATTTTTCTCACAGCTTATTTAGCTGAATCTATATTTAATGCCAGCATGGCGCAAGTTATCTATCTGCATACCCCCAAAATTTCGTAATCTGGGGCGGATTTCACTCTCGTTGCTATAAAGAAAATGAAATGAAGGGAAGGATTGCTTGCTTCCTTTGAAGCCTTCTTAGTTGCTATTGAAGCAAATCACTACATTTGACTCACACATTATGTAACGATGAAGATAGCCTATAACCGCATAGCACCGATAATGCAGGCACTCCAGGAGGAATATCAGCCCATTCCCCAAGGTCTTTCTTTCATCGCCCACAAAGCTTATCCAACACAGAAACCATTTCCGGACCACCAAGCTTTAACGCCCTATAGTACTCCCTACAGTCAATCCGCAAGTCTTCTTCCTTAAAAAGCTCCGTCCCCTCGACATATTCCATGATATATGTCAGCCGAGCTATCAACCATAGCTCAGCGCGACTGTCCCGATGCCGAGCAATTAACAGGATGGTAGACTCGGTATATCTGGAAGCAGTCAGGAACCGGAATGGGTAAAGTTGTGAATCGAAGGATGATGCAAGTAGTAGAGAGTTGTTCTGGTCATTGGGGTCTGATGATTCAAAGTTCGGGAACATCCAGAGGATTTCTGAGTTTCCGAAAAGTGACACGGGGCGGATGTCATTTAGGTGTAAATGTGTAGATGGAGGAGGGCCGCGTAGTCCCGTGGTTACTGTACAGCTTGACCCATTTGTGCAGGGGGGAAAGCGGGCGTTAAGAAGCTTGGAGTAAGCTATTGATACCCGTTCATCGGGAACGATAAATGCTATACCCTGGATGGAAGTTAGTTATCTTGACTAAGTTGACCCTAGTGAGACTGCAGCGAAGGCTTTTCTGAAACTGACATCGGGAACAGCAGGGACCCCAAGGAACCGCAGGGCATAATCCCCCCATAGCAGATTGAAAATGGAAGCGTTATCGAGAAGTTGGGCGACTGCACCAACAAGCGCATGATCGAGCTCCTGACCATTATACTGGAAATCAAACATGAGGAGATGGAAGATTGTTATGTAGCCAAGTGTGAGTTAAAATGATCACCGAACTGCTGAGCACCCTTAGAAGAAAGTTGTAGTTAAAAGTCAAGTGGCAGCCATCTATTGCAGTGTTTGCGGAGGTGGTTGGGATTAACTTAGGGCTATGACGTAACTAACTATAAGGCCCAAAGTTATATCTATCTCACCACGGCGCATCCTCAACTCGTAACATCAACCACCAACAGCTGACAAGGAGAAACGAGAGCAGAAAGGTGCTAAAAAAGATAGAATGATGGTTTTGCCAAAAGGGACCACCTGCCATCAAGATGAAATTAGACACTTCATCAGAGACCTGCCCCCAGGGTGCAGTGAATACGATGCCACCGGGCTGGGACCACAGGATATTGAAGACCTTCTTCAAAATGAAGCATTCACTTATTCGCATCAAAAATTGTCAGCAGATGCTCGACAACGCTACACACCGGGTCAATACGTTATTTTTCTCAACATTCCATCAGACACCGTTCAAGAGTTGTCCAACCGCAAGCATCTTGGGTTGTTTAAAACCTGGGATCCAAAACTGCAAATACTCCTCATAAAAATGCGTTTTGCTGAGTGTGAGAGCACTTCAGGTGCATTTAATTCACGCCTGACTGAGAAATTGAACGATATCAGGCCCAAGCTCGCTCACGAGTTGGAGTTCCTCGAGAGTACGGCAGTCGAAGGAAGCAACCGCACAAAGGAACCTGATGCCTCCTTCCAGCCAAGCCAACTACCACCAGGACGATCCGACAAGTGGCCAAGCCTAGTTGTTGAGATTGGATATTCTGAGTCTGAACTCCAACTGGAGCGAGATGCAAGATGGTGGCTGACAGACTCGGGCGGCGATGTCAAAATTGTCATCGTTATAAAAATCTTCCGATCCCAGCCCAGAGTACATTTTCAACTGTTCCGGATGGGCGGTTCCTCCGCACATCCTCGTCCCCTGGTGGCGCAGGCAGTGACAGTCTCTCGGGCGAAATATCAGCACTTGTCTGCATCAGGGGAACTGGTGATCCCATTCAGGGATCTTTTTTTACGATTCCCACGCGCCGGAGAAACCGATGTTGTACTTTCTGAGGAGGATTTAGAGGACATGTCTAGGCGCGCTTTGAAGTAGTCAATGATATACGACTGGAATGATGGGCTTTCGAGGAGGGGGAGAAAGGGGAGACGAGGCATGAGGGGGAACGCACGCCGGTCACACCATCTCTGCTCCTTGGCCCTTTGGGGAACTGTTTGATTGTCATGAATTTCTCGTTGTTGTTGTTGTTGAGGCGAGGCATAGTCCTTGATCGAGGTCGGCGCGCCGATCCGAGTGGGAAGCCTATCATCGGTGTAGTTAACAGTTTTTTTGCGCTTCATCAAGGCAGGGTGTGATATTTGCCGTATAATAAATAGCATAAAATAACCAACTCCTTTCTATTCGTCGCACGTCATCCCGATAACTTCACACCCAACCTTCTCCACCACTGCTAGATTTTAAAAACCACCTTTCCCCTGTTGTAGAAACAGCTGGGTTGTGAGGCTCATCCAACATAGAAAAGAAATTCCACTCAGAGTAAATGATAGCTAGTAGCAGCCGAAATTGCTGAAACTATTATTTCACTCCCAAATACCAACACTGTCGCCATGAGTAACTCTGCTTTCTTGCTCCATCATCATTAATGAAATCAAGTAAACTTCCCGAACCATCATGCTGCCAGTTAGCGGTTCGCCCCAGAACCTTAAAATACCTTAAATTGCTACCCAGCCAATCACACACACTTATTGCTGGTATTTTTTGTAGCCGCGGGGTATATTCTTGGTATCCGGAATGAATATTACGAGATTTAGGGTGTAATATATTCGGAGTTGGATTCGGTCCGACGATGTACGTACATGTACATGTTTCCGGGTGATTGTTAAGCGATTGGTGGGGTGAAAGGCGTTGCTTTGAAATCAGTGGAGGGTTGGTTGATAATGGATCGAGTGGGTTAGTTCGGCCGGTAGCTTACTGCTCACCATTAGCGAGTTACATGTACATACCAACGATGCACGACTGGTATATTCTTTTCGAAGATAGGGATGTACACATATCCCCAAACCTTTGTCAATGGCGAAATTGAGGAGTATAAAGGGCGGCTGGCTCCCGGAGGGATGTATGTTTGAGAAGAAGAATCATCCCCCAATACTTGCAAACAGTCCACTTGCAAATATCCCCTGCTAAACAACCGCCGTCATCCACCACCGCCGGCCACATCTCCTTTCCAAACCATCTCCAACCATGGTCGTCTCACGCTCCATCGCCGTGGTGGCTATGAGCACCCGTAAACCAGCCGTCGGGCCTAGCGTCACCGCCTTCATCCACGAAAAGCTGCAACCCGCCGCCACCAAAGCCAGCATAACCCTTGACCTAGTGAAGTTATCAGACTTTAACCTGCCCATCTTCGACGAGTCCGTAATTCCCGCCATGATCCCTGCCCAGGCCTCCTTCAGCCACTCCCACAGCTTAAAATGGAGCGCGGAAATGAAGAAACATGCCGGCTATGTATTCGTCATCCCGGAGTATAACTCTGGCATAGCCGGAGGAACGAAGAATGCAATTGATTATCTGATGCACGAGATTAAGGGCAAGCCTGCGTTGGTCGTCAGTTATGGGATTTATGGGGGGAGTTCCGCATCGGAGCAAATGTGTCATGTGCTTGGAGGTATCGGATTGAAGGTTTCGAAAGCGAGGCCGCAGCTTGGGTTTAAGAATGGGGGTAAAGGACCCGATGCTTTTGAGGCAATGAAGGGGACGCTTCCGGATACAACGAAAGAGGTGTGGGAGAAGGAGAAGGTTGAGGATGTTCTGAATGGGTTTGGAGAGGTTATCGATATTTTGAATGGGAAAGAAGATGCTAAGGGGGATAAGGATGAGCCGAAAGCGTGAGGGGTGTTATGAGGTTTTTGGCACTGCTGGTTATATTTCCTTGGATGTATTCCCCCCTTTGCGTGCGTTTCTTTTGTGCGGCTTGACTCCTAGGCCGTGTGCTCCTTGTTTAGGTTTTTTCCTTGTTGGATTGAGATAGAATAAGGATGTGGTACTAAGTTGGTTAATATTTCCTGTCGAGTGGGTGGCTTGATTAGTGATGAGAAATAAATCGACAATAATAAATGAGCGGCAAAGAAATGTCACAATATGGATAATCAGAAGGAGATTCATCGTTGCCAGATATTACCAACTGCTTGGGAGGCAAGAATTCCATTTTGGATCTTCTGGATGACCTATGTGGACTGATCCCCCTGTGGCACCCAGTCTTTGGTCGCCAGTGTCCGGTGCTTGCACAGGTCACCTTTTCAGCCTTCTGCTTAAATACCGACTGATAAAACCAGGGGCAAAAATCATAATACCAGAGCTAGAATAATGGGTAGCGGGCCGTTATCTCGAGCCCGCTATAAATTCAAAGGTTCCTGCGAGGCTGGTGAGGGGTGGTTGCACAAAGCAGGTGCATGATGGATGGAGCTCGGCACTTAAAGGTATAAAAAACATAAACAGCACTGGCCGCAGTATGATTGCATCCATAAATACTTCATAGAATAGTGTCTTCTGGGGGGATTTTGTGATGTTGAGAAGTTGATATTCCAAAGGGATGGAACAACTGAGCTATTCTGTATTCGGATTAGCGTGGACCCCCCATTCTTTTCTTCCAGCCTAACGCCATTAGAGCTTTCAACCACCAACATCATCCGAAGATATTGGATGCAATGAGCGTGTTCCCTGCTTCGAGTCTGTGGACTTGACAAGCCTGATATACACTCAGCTAGGCCAGTCAATTGCACGTTAACAATTATCAAGAACTGATATGTCGATATCAACAAACGCAAAACACTTGGCCCACGTCGTGTTGAAGTGTGGCCTCCTTATTGGCGAATTCTAATATCTCGAAGACGCACCTGTGGCGAGCCAGGGTTGACTTGCTCCATTTTTGACCCCGCCAGAATCTCAGAGACGAGAAAATCATGGCGTTCAGAGGCCGGAGTATGCAACCAAAACAATTAATTATATCTAGAGGTGGCAAGAGTACATGATTGAAGATCCTCAGGCGCATAGACGGGAACATCCGCTTCATCTCTGCAACCAGATTGGCCGTCGAATGAGGGCTTATATCATCAGCATGTGCAGGGAAATTGAATTCAGACCAAGCACAACGCTTGATCCTACCGGGAAATCATCCCCTGCCTGGACAATGGGTGTTTCTACCAGAAATTAACGCTCGCTGAATCGGGGTCTGAATTCTTGACCCATGTGTCATTTTGATAGGATCGCATTTCGCACCTTCTTATCGGGATTGCGAGGGGCAGCTATCAGGGGGCAGGGCTAGCTGCTTTGTTGTCCCTTATATATACACCCTAGACGAGACTCATCCTTCTCATTTCACTCATCGTCTGTGTGATTCTTTGGTTGCCCTTCTCGTTTCCAACCTCTAGATATCAAATCTAGTATGTTTGCTGTTGGTTCATCTCCAAGCCTCGGCTACAATGGGTGGAGCGCGATCCACCTACAGATCGCAGGCGTTGCCATCTGCGTCGTTGCTCTAGTTTCTTCAGTACTCTTATGCGTGCTGCGCAAACCAAAGGAAGATAGCACCATATACAACTATTTCAAATTCTTCTACGCGAATTTTGTGAAACCCCATGACTCTAATGGGGACTGTGGTCAGCAGCTTGCACTTGAGAGCTTTTATCAAACCCAGGTGAGTAGCGAGAACTCCTCCAAATTATGGCTATTTCCAGCTTGGATAGCTTAAAGTGAAATAGGCTGCGGTTTATGATGCCACCCGTAAACGGCTACTTCAAGGACGCGAAGATATGTTGGGCGTGTTGGCCGCGCAGTTAAAGTACAAACAGGAGAAAAGAGGACTACAGAAAAAGCCTATTTGGGTCGATGTGAGTGCCACCAAAAATAAGATTTACGCATCAAGCCATGATAGCTAATTAAATAGATTGGTGGAGGAACTGGGTACGTTTGAATTCACTGCTATAAGCCTACCGGCTTGCTGACATTAGCTAGATACAATATCGAGGCTATGTCCGCCTTCCTTCATGTGGAGACTTTTTTTGCCCATGTCTACGTCGTCGACCTTTCCCCCTCGCTGTGCAAAATTGCCCGCCAGAGATTCATTCGGCTTGGATGGAGGAACGTCTCAGTGGTCTGCCAGGATGCCCGGGAATTTCGTCTTCCAGATGATCTAAAAAACGGTTCAGACGATTCTAGTCTCGCCCCTTCCGCCAAGGGCGATAAGGCAGATTTGATCACCATGAGTTATAGCTTGTCAATGATACCTGGTATGCTTCAATTATAAGCCTCCTTTGAATTGAACGGTTTCAGTGTCCTGATTGCCTCCATGACTAGATTATTATAGTGTCGTTGATGCTTTGGGCACCTTGCTTAGCCCTTCTGGAACGATTGGCGTATGTGACTTTTATGGTACGTTATTCGGACTGGGCTGATGGTACGGGGTTTTGACATTTTATAGTGCAAAGCATTGTGGATCTAGCGTCTCGTAATTATATCGGTGGAGCATTCAATCGCCATGTCAACTGGTTGGGAAGAGTGTTTTGGCGGGCGTGGTTCGATGCTGATCGTGTCGGACTGGAGGCAGCTCGCAGGGACTATCTAGAATATCGATTCGGGACTGTGATATCAGTTAGCGACCGGAATTACCTCCTGGGTGGTATTCCTTACTACCTCTTTGTCGGATGTCAGAAAGAAATATACCCGAGCCTATCATGCCCTGGCAGCAGGGAAACCATCGAGAAATTCGACGCTGCCTTTACGGAATCTCCATATCTCTCCCCCGCAAATCACCGCCAAGAGGTATCGAAATCGGCGGAAAAGCAGACCGCTGAAATTAGATCCAAGGCCTATGAATCAGCCGTTGTCAACCTCAACGCAAACCTTCCTTTACCATCCTCTTTTTACCAGAATCACCTTTGGCGCATACACTACAATGACTTGTTAACCAAGCACACTCGATTCAAAAATGAATACATCTACGCTTTCACTTGGGAGGATCCACGCGTGGATCATCGGTTGTTGAATATCGGCAGCGACGATGTAATCTTGGCGATTACAAGTGCAGGCGATAATATTCTGGACTACTTGCAATATAGTCCGCGAAGAGTACACGCAGTCGATCTCAACCCGACACAAAATCATTTGCTCGAGCTGAAGGTTGCGGGTTTTACAGCGCTAGGGTACCGGGACTTCTGGAAGATATTTGGAGAAGGGAAACATCCCAACTTCCGAGAATTATTGATCTCACAGCTTAGCCCTCACTTATCTAGCCAGGCGTTTCAGTACTGGCTAGATCATTCGGGCACTATTAGATCGGCTTCTGGAACCGGTCTATATGAGACTGGTGGTTCCCGTTACGCTCTCAAGATGGTCCGCTACCTATTTACGATCTTTGGTCTGAGCTCTGAAGTCAAAAAGCTTTGTCAAGCCGAAACGCTAAATGAGCAGCGAGAAATATGGCCGCGAATTCGTCGTGTTCTGATGAGTCGACCGCTCCACTGGGCCGTTGTAGGAACAGAATGGTTTGCATGGAAAGCTGCAGGCGTCCCTGCTTCTCAAAGAAACATGATCATTACCGATTTTCTTGAGAGACGCGGCCTTGCGGGTGGCATGAAGAAAGAGAACGAAGTCAGCGGGCAAGCGATCTGGGAATATGTTGTCAATACGTTAGATCCGGTTGTTAAGGACACCCTCATCAGCAACGATAATTATTTCTATCACCTGTGCCTACGAGGTCATTATTCAAGGAGGTATGACTGCATCCCACACGACTGCTCCCCTAAACCAGAAAGCGAAATGCTAAATGGAACAAGGTGTCATCCAAACTACCTGACCCCTCGGGCCCACGCCAAACTCTCAGCCCCGAATGCTTTCGACGGGCTTCGGATCCACACAGACGAAATCAGCGAAGTTATTGCAAGGATCACTCCTGGGACTTTAACAATCGCCGTTGTGAGTGCTCTTTATTAACATATTATTTTATAGCAGCTAATAGCCTTGCAGATAATGGATTCAATGGACTGGTTCAATCCCACTCAAGAAGCAGCATCCCAGCAAGCACGAGCTCTGAACAACTCGCTTAAAATGGGTGGCCGGATTCTCCTTCGATCTGCCTCAATTAAACCGTGGTATATTAAAAACTTTGAAGGGAATGGATTTTCCGCTCGCCGCGTCGCTGCTAGATTCCCTGGCTCATGCATTGACCGGTAAGTCTGATTTATTCAACCTACCCCCTCTAATCCCGCTAACGCCATATATTATTATTAGAGTGAACATGTATGCGTCGACATGGGTCTGCAAGAAAACAGCAGAGGTTACTCCTCCAGGTCAGATGAGATGTGCCTCTCCACAATTGACTTTGGAAAGAACGAATTCGTCCTCCAGCAGCATGGATGATCTTGAGATTTAATTGCGGGAAATGTTATAGATTTCGGAGGTGGGATTGATTATTTTATTTTGGTGGGATATAATCGGGGGGATGATCACGCTCTTCTTGCCTTTTAGGACTCGAAAACGTTAATGTTTCCTCTGTTTCATACTTGATTGATTGCCTTTCGCATTTAACGTCGGGTTTAGTTGGCCTATTTTGAGCATAAACAAGGCTATTGGTCTGGTGGTGAGGGGAGACTGCATTGAGTCCGCAGTGCTTAGCCAGAGACCAAATATTCTCTAGTATATTAGGGTAGGTTCCCTGCATGCTAGCACTTCAGCCGGGAGGGAGCTGATCAAACTCGACTAGCCAATATCGAGAAAATCAACTTACTTCTAACATACCACAGTAAAAGGGACGTCATCGGTGGTGTGCAGTTGAGACAGAATTGGCAATGTGTGTGACTGCGCCTACCCCGCGTCCCAATGAATGTACACGACTGGGAAGATAAACCACCTCACCTCCTCCATCATCCTTCACCACCAGCTATCCAACTCTAGCTTCATCCTTGCGGAACGTCGCCCCTTTTAGTGCCGCAATCATGGCCACAACGACGAGCTCTGCAGCTACTGGCCATTTTCAGGTACTGCGGGATGGAGTTGACACTTCCCAGGATGCTGTCGAGTAAGACAAACCCATCACCAGGCTCTATCTAGTCCTCCCACTAACAATGGAATCTAGCATTGTCCTCGTTCCAGGCATTGGAACTCCAATGCCGGAGAACTGGCCGTTTGCCAACCAAGAATGGCTGGCCACCCTACCTAGTTCTGGAGCTGGGGCACGCATCCTCGCGTACGAATATCCTTCGCCATTTGCGGGGACCAAGCCTTCATGGGCGTCGATTTTGATGCTAGGTTACGATTTCCTCCAACATCTAAGCGATGCGATATCACAACCGGGCCCAGGTCTGGTAAGTGAAGTAATCTATATTTATCCCCTTAATTGTTGACGCGTGTGCTAATCTATCATACATGCTCTAGAGCACCAACAAGCCAGTTTTGATAGTCTGCCATAGCCTGGGTGGAATTGTGGTCAAACAGGCTTTGTGCGTCGCTAATAAACATTTCCCTCGGTATGGATCAATTGTCAGCGCTATAGCTGGCGTGGTCTTCCTAAGCACTCCGCATCGGTATGGAGATAAGGACATGACCGCTGTACGGTTTCGAGACGTTTTAGAAGCAACAGCCGGTAGGAATCTGAAGATTCCAAACGCCTATGTCGAGCAAGAACGCGCTATTTTACTCGACCTCGCAGATAGATTCGAAGCAATCTCTTTCCGTGCTCCCATACTGTCCGCCTATGAACTGGGAGAATTGAAAAATAGTTCAAACCCATTGCGTCAAAAATACCAACAAGTCGGTCCCCACCATTCAGCTGACATATAAATGCTAACTCATATTCCAGGTGGTCAGCCGTGAAGCTTGCTCGACGCATGCTCCAATGGAAACAGTCGTTGGTCTCAACCTCAATCATCACGATACATGTCTTTTCACTAAGAGCGTTGGTGGTGAAGGCTTGCCTGAGCTCAACAAATTTATTTACGAAACCTTGAATGATGCTGTGCATCTTGTTGCACTTCGACTGGAGGACGGTAGGTCATGAAGGTATTGGAAAACTGTAGGATGGTGCTAACGGTCTTAGAGGAATATCAATACCCAACGATGGGTGCTCACTCGCCCACGATGAGCGAACTAACACTGGAAGGTGAGTTATCGGAGAAAGCAACCGGGGCCAAAAAAACATAAACTCCTAGAGGCCTGTGGGGTCTAAGTGTTATTTGACATGAACTTAACGTCCATCTTTCACTGGGCACTAATGTCGATTGGTTGAACAATTAGGACTCTGCGAATCGCCATCGAACAAAGCAACAGCAGGGACGACTCTTTCAGGGTCTGAGGTTGTATATCCTACAACACCAAGCTCTGAGATTCGGAAAACCCTTCATTTACCATGTTTCCTTCTCAACACACATTCCGCAAACGAAGATTTCTGCGGCCGCGAAGATATATTAGAGCGTCTTGAGGCAGAGCTTCTGCCTTCGAAGAACACTGTGACAGCGTCAGGCACCGGTATACGACAATTTGCACTTTGCGGATTTGGAGGGATCGGAAAGACGGAAATAGCCCGCGAGTTCTCCCGGCGTCATAAAGCTTCCTTTGATGCAGTATTCTGGGTCGTAGCAGACGAGATTGCGAAACTTGATCACCATTACCAGCAAATCTCTTTAGCACTTGGGCTCGAAGATCCATCCGGGTGCAAGAGTCACATTGTCAGCAGGGAACTTGTGAAAGGATGGCTATCCAACCCTCAAAAGCATCTATCAGAGTCGGATAAGTTTGTTCAACCAGGCCAAGCTGGAACCAACGCGACCTGGCTGCTTATATTCGACAACGCAGATGACCTAACGATCCTAGCGGACTACTGGCCCCAAGGCAGTGGATCAATTCTCGTCACCAGCCGCGACCCATTGGCTAAAAGCATGTTCACCAGTAGACTTTCAGGCTTAGATCTGGGTCCGCTTTCACAGCAAGACAGTCTCTCACTCTTCAATCATCTCACAGCTATTTCTAGCGAACCAGAAGATGATACAGCACAACAAATCTCGGATGTACTTGGTGGCATTCCTCTCGCCATTTCCCAGATGGCAGGTATCATCCGTCGACAGGACCTCACCTTGTCAGAGTTTTTCGAGCTGTATACGGATCATGAAGAAAAGACCGGTCTTTATAAGACGAAGTTCGATACTAATTTGGTCACATATCGCCACTCTCTCTCCACCGTTTGGGCCGTGGAAAAGCTGGAACTTCCAGCTCGCCAGCTGTTGCAGTTGATTGCATTTTTTGATCCAGATACCATTGGAGAAGATCTATTGATGGAAGCATCGGTGGAATTGCTCTCCGAGGGCGCGAAGTTCAAAAAGAGTAACTACATTAATGCTCGAACTGATCTCTTGCAGTCATCTCTTGTCCAAAGAGATAAGCAAAAGCAGCAGGTATCTGTCCATCGCATTGTACAAGACGTAGTCTTGGCAACAATGGATGTTGCAATGAAACAGTTCATGGTTGACCACGTCGTAGCTGTTCTTTGGGCAGATTGGCCTTCTGCTATGCCTAAGCTACCAGAAGAAGTCGGGCTGCCTCAGCCTAAATCAACTGGGGGTAGGCTACATGTTGGAAGGTGGCCACTTTGTGCGGCGATTTATCCCCACATTCTACGGATACATCAGCTCTGGCCAACCATTCCAGATCTCTGCGAGGTCACTAGATTTTTTTTTGCAAAGCTGCTAAGCGAGGCTGCATGGTGCGTACCTTATATTGAGAGTTTCCCTTGCATAATCTAATATTACTAGGTATCAAAAAGAGCGTGGACGAAGAAAGCAATTTGATGGCTTTTTCGAGACTACTCGCAAAATTTGCGAGTCCTCAACAAAGGGAGATTGGCTTTTCGTGCTCGCGGACATCCACTTCTACTTAGGGTCAATCGCCATGGATACAAATGATTTCGATACAAGCCGCATCCATAAGGAGCATTCTTTCGATCTAGTGTCCAAAATATGCGAACAACTAGAAACTAGGGACGAGAGATTATATCTTGCCTACGCGGAACGAGGGATCTCACGAATACAGGATAGACGATACCAGGAAGGTGAATCTGATCTTAAGGAGGCGCTGCAGATACGCAAAGATCTCGGTAACTACATTCCCCGATCAGGCGAAGCCAATCTGGCCTGGGGTCTTCTTGCGCAGGGAAAGCTCGAAGAGTGCAATACACTTCTTCTGGATAGTTTGGCCGGCAGAGAAAAGGCTTTAGGCAAGGACGATAGAGAATCTGCCCGGACTGGCCTGATTCTTTATGTACTTGGGAACCTGCGTGCTGCGCAAAACCAATTGGACGAGAGCTTTGAATACCACCAGAGAGCGTGGCGACACATGCGTGAGACTGTGGGCGAGAGAGATTTTTACACGGCAAATGTCGCCCATAAGATGGCTGAGCACATGATACGCACAGGCCGGTATGAAGAGGCAATGTAAGTGTTCCCATCTTCAGCTAAGCATCTAAGCATTCCTCTAATCCTCCTAGTATTATGGTCAACGGGGCCTTGGATGTCTGGTCTGTCGATCCAAGTTCACACAAGAACGAGATCGCTCGCACCACTTTCCTCAAGGGCAAATTATTTGAGGCGATGGGAAAGACGCAGGAAGCTTCTGTTGCTCTTAGAGTTGCGTGTCGTTTGAGGAAGGAGATCACCAAGGAGGATCGAGATGTGGAGACCCTGACGACCGAGGACTTTGATGAGATTGTTGCTTTTTGGGCTCGTTGAAAAACCTGCCCCTTTTATTCTTTTTGTATGCTGATAATTATATGCTAGAGGTAAGATCATGAGCGGTGTCGCTTCTGTTCGTACCTCAAGTCGATTTGAAAATCCATTGACATCAATGACTATCAGGGCCAAGTTTAACTACAATATTTAGATTGAATGAATATTGAATGATCACATCCATATGTTGTTTCCGGGAGAATTGTTGTCATGGACTAAGCACCATTCCGGCTGTCCATGAGTATGAAAGCTTGTGAATACCCCCACGAACATCTATACCCCCTATTTATACCCTGGGGCAGATTCCCGTCATTCCCCGAGAAGTAGCAATTTCGATCAGAACTCTTCCACAAAGTTACTTCAGGGCACATAGATACCGTACTTCCCATAATCAAAGAGTTCCAGACTCGGTATACTCTCCGCCCAGCCGTCATCAATCTCTCCTAGCTGCCAGTCATCCCCAACTGCAATCATTCCCGTCTTCCCAGCCAGCACAATCTTCCGCATCTCCTGATATTCCACCGCCATATCCGGATGCGGCACCCAAATAACCCTCATCCCAGCCCGTCTTCCAGCCTCGACCCCAATGACGCTATCTTCAAAGACCAAACATTCATTAGGCAGGATTGGCTTTTCGCCAGAGTCCGCGTTCAACGCTTGCAGCGCAACTAAATAAATGTCAGGCGCCGGTTTCCCACGTCCCTGACGCACTCGTGGATCATCGCCCAGCACACGCCTGTCAGGACTGAAAACCCCAAGTAACCGTTTCGTTTCCTGCCGCGAAGTTTTCAACTCGTAGCTATGGCTCTTGGTACTCGATGCCAACGCCAGCTCAATCCTGTCACCAGAAGGAGAAGCACTACGTGCACGACTGAGATTTTCCAGAAGTTTCGCCGCGCCAGGCAGCGGCACACAATTTGGGAAATGCGCTCGCATCTGCTCAGCCGATTCAAGGGCGAATTGCTCGCGGGATATGGGCAACTTGGCCCAGTTGTGGAAGACGTCACTGTTTGTCGAGCCTGGGATGCCCATGAGTTTGGCGCGGATTGAGGGGGTGAAGGGTGGCCGGTTGTATTTTTCGAGAAGTTTGTTTGTGGATAGGGTGATTATGTCTTCGGAGTTGATGAGAAGCCCGTCCATGTCGAAGATGCAGGCGCGGATTGCGGGGAAGCTTGGGCAGGTCTTTTGTTACATTTTGCGGTTTTTTATATGCAAGGTCTTCTCTGATGCGGGCGGCCAGAACTCGCCCGCGTTGAGGTGTCTTTATTGGAGGGCCACTTACTCCGTTTCAGGGGAACTTGAAGCCATGAATGCTCGACTTGGGCGCTAATAGTAGGAGGAGGGGTGGGGTTTGAGTTAATCGGGATTCCTTCAAGCTTTGTTAAACTCGACTTGTACTGTTAACTGGATAAAAATTGATTCCAGCTTCTTTCTCCGCAGCCGGCCTTTGGACGATTTTAAATATCTTGGACTCAGAGGACTCTATTGCCTTGGAAGTCCGCAGCTATTTAGGGTAAGAAATATCACGTGAACATGGGCTTCTTTTAAAAACCATGGACCCCCGCTGGCTTCCGTTTGCTTCTCATTATCAGGCTGCGCGAAACCGGCTCCGAGGCTGAGTCAACATAGAGCAAGGTTCCATAGTAGAGAATTTGGTGACCAAAGTAAGATAGCCTGAGGCATGAGTCACCGCCGCAGAAAATAGTATCGCGGAAGCCGGCGTTTCAGCGGGACAAGAAAATGTCCTGTTCAGTTCTAGCATTGGGTCAATTTGGAGGCGAACCTGGAATAAAGGGCATGGATATTTTGATGCTTAGGAGGGGGAGCTGAACCGCTCGTTGCATTGTCTAGTGGTGAACTGCGTATTCCTTTGCTGGATGGGTAAGACATACATCATCCCTAGACAATTGTAACGTGGGGCAAGTACTGCAACTAAAGCATGATATATGTGCCTTTCCAGTGAGAATATTTAGACATTGATTGTCAAAAACGTGGATGCCTTGGAGCGGGTGGGCAATATTTGGGAATGACAATTTGACCAGCAGGCATCGTCGTTTTTCGGGGAGCGTAAAAGGTTAACTTAACCCGCCTAGCTTGCCTATGGTGGAAACATCGACGAAGGTAAATCCAAGAGGGTTACATTCCATGAGATGTCCGGACATATCGAGCTGACGATGAGTGTCGAAGGGCGAAGGGTGTATTGAAAGGAGATGACGATGCCATAAGGCGCTAAGCACACCATGCAATATGAGTCAGTAGTTACTATATAAATACATGACTCAACCTCCCCTTTTCCCCTATACTTTTGAACAACCTCCCGTCACCAAATACAAATCCAGGTTAATTGAAACTCACTTAATTGAACAAATCACACATCAAACATACGTCAACAACCCCCCCAAATCAACAATGGCCACCCCCCGCCCTAACCTCCAACTCCTCCCCGTCGAGCCCGAAGACATCATGGATGTCACTCGCGTGGGCTCCGCTGCATTCCGCGACACGCTCTCACAGCTGATGTTCGGCAAGGAGCCGTCGGAGGAGGCAATGGAGCACCGTGCCAAAGAGCTCCGGGAGACATTGGAGAAGAAAGATCCCACGGTGCACTACGTCAAGGTTGTGATAGACGGCAAGATCGTCGGATACGGCCATTGGCATATGTATTTTGATGCGGAGGGGAAGAAGAAGCCTGAGGAGGAGGAGAAGCGAAATTGGCCGCCTGGTTCGAATGTAGAACTTTGCGACACTTTTTTTGCGGAGGTGGAAAAGTTGAGGAATACCATGTTTGGGGTTCGGCATGCTTGTATGTGACCATTTTTTTTTCTATTAATCCCATCATTGTATCTTGTCCTTTTTGCATATTTGGCTTTGGGGAGCCTGCCACAAGATATGACGCGGTATCTATCTTGATAGTATACCTTTCTTTCACTCTTGATAAACTATATACTTCTCGCACATCCCCCTGACGCCCAAAACCCATTTATATAATCTCTGCTCCCTTCCGCCCCATCAAAAGAACAAAACTAACCCACCCACAGTCCTCGGCGGGATCGCAACTCACCCGGCCTACCAACGCCTGGGCGTCGGCAGCGCAATCGTGAAATACGGAACTGACATTGCCGACGAGGCCAACGCCCCTTGCTGGCTGGAAGCCTCGCCGGAAGGGTACGGGTTGTATAAGAAATTCGGATTCGAGGATAAGATGCAGTTTACCTTTGATCTGAAGAAGTATGGGGCTGACTGGCAGGATGTCTGTGTGGGGATGTGGAGGCCAGCAAAGGGGGAGAGGAATTGAGGGGTTGAGAGGGGAATGGGATCGCGATGGGGATGGCTGTGGTTTTTTTTAATGCTTTGTTTGTGCCTGAAGATATGCCCCGATATGTATGTATGTGGTTGGATTAGCTGTCTTGAGTTAATATAACTACCGTATAGACATAAGCTATAAATAATAGAAAGAGAAATATTCATACTCGTAAGGACACGGGAAAATATACAATTTATAAAAGGAGACACGCTTGAGATACCGTGAAGCCCAACAAAGGGAACAGCTTCAATTTCGTATGCATCCACACGTTGCACTGAAATGCCTCCGAAAAGACGTGAAAGAGTAATCCCTAGCCGTCTCAGGCTGCCAGATTAAAGGATTTCTTCTCGACTCGTAGCTTAAAACGCAGAGCGCACCACTATATGTATCATCAGTGAACAGAAACGACCTATGATTCTTAACATAATGGGGCATAAAAACACCAGCCCAAGCAGATAACAGAATAAGACCTACCTCCCCACAAGAAATCGGCTCATATTTCGGCGGATTATTCTCATCCGTACAAGTCGGCACCACACTACACTCCTCATTATAATTGAACCCGAAAAAGAACGGCATACTAATCCGGTCCACGGTACAATGATTATAAACCCGATGCACAGTCGACTTGAACCGATCATTCGACAACCGCATTAGGAAATCGCCAATATTAACCACCATCGTATCCTGGATTGGGGTAGCTTTGATCCATTCATTCTTCGAATTGAGAATCTGCAACCCGCCCACCATATCCTGCCACAGGAGAGTGAAGCATTGCATGTCAGTGTGTGAACCGATACCGACATCGGTACAGCCGGGGATATCTGCCGGGTGCATGGCAGGGTAGAAGTTCATCACAGCGTCGGCGCCCGGGTATGTGACTATGGAGTCAAAGTAGGTCTCTGGGAGATCCAAGGCGAGGGCGAAGATGCGAATTAACTGGCGAGAAAGTGTAAGGCATGCCTGCCAATATTTGATATAGGCATCTTGGAAGCCTGGGAGATGTTTTGTCTCTTCCCAGAAGAACGATTCGTTCATGAGTTTCGATTGAACTGCTGGGGGTATATTGTTCAGATCTTTCGTTTCGGGGTCATATTGCGGATCGTAGCGGAACATGAACGCCTCCTTTGTGTCTGATATCAAAAATATCAAGTTAGATGCATTCCAAAGTGTATTTTATGGAATATGAACAAATTACACTGAAAAGGCGGGCCACAGACCCCTGGATTCAGTGGGACTAATCTGCGACGACTTGGGTCGCGAGTAGCCATTAGAAAATGCCGATTTCGCTTTGCTCGCCATGTCCTTCTTATCCAGTGGCTGGGCGAAGAATATCCTTGTCTGCTCCAGGGCAGCGTTTATGATTGCGCTGTCAATGCCGTGGTTTTTGATATAGAAAAATCCGTACAACTCGGCCGCGTTCTTCACATTTGCAGCCAGGTTCTTGCGGTCTTCCAACGTGCCGTGGATGTCTGAAATATCAATGATTGGGATTTCTTCTAGGGTAGCATTGCGAGGTTCGGCCGTTGAGACCTGCCGAAAGGCTGGCCCGTAAGCTGTTGACAGCTGGATCTGCGTATAGCCAGGTTGAGATTCGGTGGTGGTCGCCATAGCCTTTGAGGAGTCCGACAGGAGTGGCAATAACTGCAATATTTCCACTTCCTGGACGTACCCAGTTGCGGGAGGGAATCCAGGGCCTTTATTCTCGTGGAGGGGATGGATGGATTATCTCTTGACTGGTGGGTAGTAGATAGAACTGCTTCCATCCATCGACTCATGTTTGATACTAGTATTTCAGGATTTTAGCGGGAATGCGCGCCAAGTCTAAACAATCTTCACCTCTGAGCTACAGGGATGAAAACCGCAGGTCCCAAGCAACTCATGGTTATAATGAATGTATTTTAGGAGGTTTATTCTTGAGGGAAATATGATGATATTCAAAATCAGGGCAGGTATCTTCCAACAAATGCGGAAAAGGGGCGATTTAGATCGAACCAAAAACAGATATATAACTAGATCTTATATGATTAAAGAAAGCCATAGAAAAAGATCTAGCATCCAAAACCTATCTCAGTTTATTTAGAAAATCTTCCGCTGCAAGAGGGACCCCATAAAAGCACCACCAGCCCCTGAACCAGACCTCCTAGAATCCCGCTCTACACAAGACCGCAACAACCCCACAAAACCCCTTTTCTTTGCTGAGTATGGATTTAGATGCGAGAGGGCGCATCTTGGGATCAATTCTGTTGCTAGGATGGTTGTTATTGGTCTCTTGGGGGTTGTTTGGAGATATATAAGTAGAGAGAGGGGGTGCTTTCAGGGGCGAGAGAAGGGGCTAGTGCATGTAGGGCTCGATGATGAACATAAATAATGTAAAAATTGAACTTGAACTAAAGCTATTTGCATATCATATTTCTGGATTGGATGTGTTAAACCTATCCAAACCCGCAATAAAGCAACCTGTGATCTGGCAAATGTTGAAAACTGTCCGAAGCAGCAACTCCCCCCTTAAAAGCCAGTGGATATCAACATAACATTTAGAATGAAAAATTCACAAACCCCAGAACATACCATTTACTCCCCATACTCATCCACAACCCACTGACAAAACCTCTCCCACGACTCGCGCCACAGTCTCATTCTCTCCGCCCTCATCCCCACCCCCTCTAGCCCCTTGTTGATATCCGCCCGCCACTCCTCCTCCGTCTGATCCTCATAAATCCCCCACCGCACACTATTTTCCGCCAGAGATCCCAGCCCCGCAAGCCCCAGATTTTCCCACGCCTGCAATGCCTCCCAGAAATCATGCGACATCCCTGACGTCCCTTGCCCCAACAACGCTGGATCATCGTTACTCAATGAAGCCGGGACACCACGCGCAAGCAGCGCCGGCAGCGGATGTGCAAGCACAGTCGACGTAAGTCTCAGCACCTCGTTCGAGATTGGGCAGGTTTCGATCAATATGCGCTTCTCCTTGACCATGTCAATCAGCTTGGGATGCTTGTATAGTGAGAAGCCATGCCCGATGCGCCGGGTGCCCATGATGATTGCATCGTAGAGGTTCTCATCCGTGCTGTCGCCGTCGCCGAGACATTCACCTGCGTGGAAGAAGAAGGGGATCTCGAGCTTCTCTTCGATGCATTTCTGACGGAACCACATCAGTTCTGGTGTTATATCCTTGTGCGTGCGGCCGAGATCTTCTTGGCCGACGAGGTCGAAGCCCGCGATTAGGTGCGGATAGGCCTTTTTGGCGCGGATGCAGTTTTGCATGTCTGGGGTAGGGTTGGTTAGTGGTGTGTTTCAGAAAGTAGATATACGTCAACTATATAATAAGGGATGTCCAACTTACTCTGAATAATATGCTCTGAGTCCCGAATCCGCAAGGCAGTCCAAATAATCCGTCCACCCCAAAAGTTCTCCCCCTCCTTAGTCTTCTTGAACTTCTCAATCTCCTCCCCAATCGTCCTCACCATATCATTATAGTCTTCCGTCGGCCTATCCTGGCCCTCCAGGATATACGGCATCGTAAACGTATCCCGCAACTCAACCCACTGCACCCCGTCCTCAGCAATCGTGTATAGGAGCTTCCGAATAAACGCCCTCAAAATGGGCTCATAATAAATAATCGAACCAAGGATAATAAACGCCGACGTAAACTTCCTCCACACAGCATCCACCCCAAGATGATGCTCAATAGACTCCTTCTCAACAATCGACGTCCGCCCAATCAACCACTCCACAAACCCCTCCCTCCCCCCATCAGGAAACGTATCCGCCGCAACCTTCGCCTCAACCAGCGTCCCAGGCACATACCCAGCCTCCCAAACCGCCCCAGCAGCACCCCCAACCCTCTCAGGAGGCACACTACAATACCGAAACTGCACCCCCGCCCTGCCCCTCTCCCTCACACAATCCAACGCCACCGGCGAAAAAAAATACATCCCCTCCGTCCCCAACGTCAGCTCATACAGCCACTTCAAATCCACCATGGCGCCCATATGGCAATGCAGCAGGGCGCCCTTGGGCATCTTGCGCGCAATCTGCCAGAGCCTCGTGGACTCCATGCGCGCCTTTGCGAGCGTGAACATCATTCCCGGATAGAGCTCCTCGTCGCCGTCGTCGCCGTTGCTGGCTTTTCGCCAGATCTTGGTGGCTTCGTCGGCGCGGATGCGGGAGACGATGGCGCAGGCGCGTTGCGCGGTTGGGGTGAGGGTTGTGCGGAAGATGGCATCTGTGTTTTGGTTTTGGTTTTAATTCAAGTTGTTATTAAAGGGGCTTCTATCTTGGTGCAGATTTGTTCAGGGGAGTTGGGTGTGTGTATATATACCGCTGCGCTGTTGTTTCTCCTCTGATATCAGGGCCTGCCGTGCCTGCATGTGTTTTGCGACGGATTCGCTGACATCGTCGGGGATGCAGGCCGGAATTGAGGCTGGCATTTTGAATTGTTCAATTGGATCTGGAGGCGTTCAATTGTCTATGGTTTATCTGGATATCTGACTGCGGTCGAAACACCCGCGATTGTTCACGGTTAAGAAGAAGATATCCAAGCGGGGTAAAACGGCTGATTAGATAAAAGGAAATAATCTCCGCAAAGCTGAAAAATACTTGGATATCCCGCTCTTCTTATTCAATCAAATTAATTCCACACACAAGAGAAATGTCGAAAGGCGCGAGGAACCCGAATCTCCCGCTTAACGATGCGTAGCAATAAACCTAGAAGGTGCCACAAATATTGCTCCGTCTGGATTGGAGGCGGAGAGGGCCGAAAGACGAATGGAAGAGCGTGCACTGGCCGACGTTGAAGTCTTCGAATCTACCGTTACATTGGACACTGTTGGAGAGCTGGAGATGGTTATTATTGGACCCTGCCCCACCATTGCTGTCACCGACTGAACTAGTTAGTTAATGTAGTTATCGGACACCGATGGATGGCGGGGCATAGATTTATGTACTGTACAAGCTACAGAGTATGAAACTATCCCCGATTTCCTAATCGGGACGCGCGTCCAGATTTACAAATTCTTCGATCTCAAATATAAATTACGGAAGATGGAATTACTTATTTCCAAACTAAACGTCCAATATCCCTTGATCCTCTGATCCGCCGTTGATTTCGCGCCACATACGTTTCCCTCCCTCCACACAAGAGAGAGCAAGAGAGCTGATTAATTAACTCCAACCCTATCCCCTCCCCCATGTCATAATGGTCTAAACATCGCCCCGAAGAATCCGCCTCTTAGCGCCCCCCCCCCCCAGCGACGGGTGGTTGTCCTTTGAGTTTGGAAGATCAATAACAAAGTTCCAACAAAAACAGGGCGCAACTCATCCGCCATCTGCTCAAATCGCCCAAATAGGGCTGATGAAAGAAACTCAGATCTATGTATCGACCAAGATGTCCGTCAATTGAATAATGTCTTAGATGTATGATCTCACCGATTCCAAGCATTTGGGGCCCAGGGGGGCAAAATCGGCCTAGGCAATCTCACATATAAAAAGGCCGTGTCCTACCCGGTGCGAAGGAACACTTCCAAAAAGCCAACAGACTTGACAAGAACTTCTTCCAATTGATACATATATCTGACTCCCCTTGATTACAAAATTCCAATCCCCCAAACCAACCAAACCATCCCCAACCATGTCCGGAATCGGCGATAGATTCAGCTCAGGCGCCCGCGGCCAGGGCCAGGGCACTTCCCAAACCAACCCATTGTCACAGAACAACCCACTCTCCGGCCAAGGCGGCGGCGGAACGGAGAACCTCGAGGAGACTGCCCGGCAATACGCCCAGCAGGGCCGCAGCAACCTACCCGGTCAATCGGGCTACCAAGAAGGGACCAGTTCCCAGGGCTTGGGCGCGCAGTCGAGCCAAGGCTACGGGGCCGGATCACAGTACGGCCAGCCATCTGCGGGACGCAGTACCCAGCCGTACTCCCAGGCTCAGACACAACGTGGTCTGGGACAGCAGGGTATGGGGCAGCAGGGTATGGGGCAGCAGGGCATGGGGCAGCAGGGTATGGGACAGCAGGGTACCGAGTCGCAGGGTTGGGGCGGTCAGCAGCAGGCTGGGAGGACCCAGCGGGGTTCTCAGTCGTCGGAGGCTTCGGATATTAGCCAGCAGTCTCAGGAGGGCAAGGAGTCTGGCAGTGGTTAGTTACCTCTGAGCTTGGTGTTGTTTGGGACGTTGTGCTGACTAGTAGTAACAGGCGGTATCTTCGAGAGCATCAGCCATAAGGTGTCCGAGGCCAAGGATAAATTCGGCGGAATCCGCTAAGGGGGTTACACTAGGAAGAGGACTGGCGTGGAAGAAAGTCATTTTTGAATCGGGAGGTATCGTATCGGGCGTTTGATATTCTGGCCTACCGCAAGTAAATAAAATGATGCAGCGTTGACCTATGTATGGTTTGATGCCGCACTCCCCAAAAAATTGCTCGGGGTAAAAGTCCGGACTTTATTATTCTGCAAGACATAAAGGGGAAAAAAAGAGAAAATCCCAAAACCTCAAAAATATACAATATCGATTGGAAAATGGCCAACCACTGTGCAAGGCTCAGGCTCTATATCTATACAAATGGTGGAATGCATTTACTCATGAGACCACTCTGGCTTCTTCTTCTCAGCAAAGGCAGTCATCCCTGTGAGGTATTGTTAGCACTCATACTACCAAAAAGGAATATAAATAGGTGGGGAAACTCCGCATCAATCATACCGATCTTCTGATCCTTGCTGCCAAACAGCCCGTGGAAAATCCGTCTTTCATACTCGACGCCCTCCTTTAGCGAGAGTTCCTGGCTCTTGTTTACAACCTCCTTGGCGGCGACTACAGCTACACGGCTGTAGCCTGCAATAGTGCTGGCGGTTTCAAGAGCTGCAGCCACCAATTCGTCCTTGCCCCCGTCAACAACCTTGGCAGCAACACCCCATTCTCCCGCCTCCTTGCCGCTGAAGTTCTTCCCGGTTAGGATGAGCTCCATGGCTTTGCTCTTCCCGATCGCTCTCGTAAGGCGTTGGGAACCACCAGCACCGGGAATGGTTCCGAGTTTGATCTCCGGTTGGCCAAAGGTAGCGTTGGCGGTGCAGTAGATGATATCACACATGAGTGCCAGTTCGCATCCGCCTCCGAGAGCGTAGCCGGAAACAGCAGCGATAACGGGAGTGCGGATAGTATTAGCGAGGTGCGACCATGGGGCGATGAAGTTGTTTGAGTATGCAGCAGCAAAGGTAAGGGGCGCCATCTCTTTGATGTCGGCACCGGCTATACAAGTAACCCATGTTAGAGCACTCTTAGAGGAAGCAGGAGGGGTAGAGATGCTTGCCTGCAAAAGCCTTTTCGCTACCAGTGATTACGATAGCCCCAATTGACTTATCCTCGTCGTATTTGGTAAGTGCATCGTTCAGTTCCCGGAAAAGCGGGCTGGAGAGGGCATTGAGGGCCTTTGGTCGGTTAAGGGTGACTGCATGATATTCCGCCGGTTAGACAGGAATTTGACTTGATTCGGGGAATATATGGGCCAATTGCAAAGAAAGAGGTTCAGCAAAGCACATACTGAGACCCACGCCTGGTTTGGGGGTGGAGGTGAGGATGTGTTCGTATGCCGAAGAAGCTGTCGAGTATAGCCGGCCGCTTCTGAGATACGATGATGTCAACGGGGCGGCGGCCGTGCGGGCAACGAGTCTGGAGCAGCGTCGAGCGAACATCTTGGCAGACTGAGTAATTGCAGCTGTATAGCTTATTATAAGCAAAAGAACAGTCGAATTACCGCAGATATACGCTGACTGACCTGTTGTTGATGATGTTGATGTTGTTGTCTCTCCACTGTCGTCGTCGGCGATTTCCCGCTGCCCGGACTTTGTTTTTATCCGAGGCCAGCCGCTGCCCGCGGCACGTGACAGCAGCAGCACTAGCCACAACGATCTAGCCACAACCGGCTAGCGCAGTCAGGTGTGGCTTGACTCGCTGTGGCCAAGTCGATTAGTTTGAATCTCTTCATTTCGCAGTCTGTCTTCTTCACCAACACCCGCCTCCATAGCCTCGAATTCTGTTCTCCAGCGCGCATTTGACCTTTGTTCCTGGTTCCCGTGCTGGATCTCTACTGTCTCCTACATACGATAAACTTGTGGTCTCGCCCGTCGCCTTTCCGCTTCGCTTTGCGCAATGGACTCCCCCGAGCCTGACCAGACTCCTTTCATGGCCGTGACGGCGCAGACCTCGCGCCTCACCAGGGTACGTTCTATGTTTGCTGGATATGCCTGAAACCTATCTATCGCCTATGTGCCGTTAGATTCAGCCGTGTTTTGGTCCCTTTACGGTGGTTGGTCGTGGACTAATATCTGTGCGATAGAAATACCAAGCTTATCTTGACGCTTCGACCCCCTACACTGCCTACCGATGGATAGGGACCGGGGTTCTCCTTCTCCTTTTCTTTTTGAGAATCATATTGGCGCAGGGCTGGTATATCGGTATGTCTCCCATTCCTCTACTTCTGTGCCATTTTCCTAACCATGTCCCAAAAACAGTCGCCTATACCCTGGGAATATACCTCCTCAACCTCTTCCTCGCCTTCCTACAACCGAAATTCGACCCATCCCTTACGCAAGATGAAGGTCTAGAGGACGGCGAGAATGCCCTTCCCACCAAGCAGGACGACGAGTTCCGCCCTTTTATCCGACGACTGCCCGAGTTCAAATTCTGGCACTCGGCCACCAGGGCAATTACGATTGGCTTCCTCTGTAGCTGGTCGGAAATCTTCAATATTCCTGTCTTCTGGCCGGTTTTGGTGGTTTACTGGTTGATCCTTTTCAGCTTAACGAGTTCGTCCTCACCCGTCTGTCCCTTTGTATGTAGTGGTTATTTTGCCGCGCGTCACATTACTAACGCTCCACCCAATTATCTAGTGCGACGACAAATACAACACATGATTAAATACCGCTATGTCCCTTTCACTTTCGGGAAGACGAGATACGGACGGAGCTAAACGATTGCGTGGCTCTCTAATACCCGCCAATTTCCACCGTCAACCCCCATCTTCCCTTCCCTAACGACCGGGATTTTTTTGGCATGGGAAATCACACACGCGGAGAAACGAATTTGCTACTTTTTGCGGGAAGAAATCATCAAGCTGAGACACGAAAACATCGCCTGGTTTAAAAAGGGGGGAAAGACATAACATATTTTAATTATTCCTCTTCCTTCTTTCTTTCTGTTTCAAGCAAAGGCGAAAACGAAAACGCTCGAATGATTACCCCTTTTTATTTTTCAGTGTACAAATAGGTTGTGTAGAGCCTGGCTTTTCTTTTCTTTGCCCCTTTTCCCCTTTCTAAACTGCCGTTCGACTACCCATACACCGGTTTTCTTAACATGCTTAGTACTTTATTACTATTTTCCATGTTTTGAGTTTTCATCTGGATGCCCTTATTATTAGTCCCGCATGGCATCAGAGGCGTGGAGAAAAGAAAGACATTAGAATTTTCTTTTCATCGATGCTTGTTTGCTTTCTTTAACCCATACGATGTCTTTTTTAATGGCCTTATAGACCGATTTTTTTTTTCTTTTCTTCTCTTCTTTCATTTCTTCCCCCCTTGAGAAGCCTTTCCCCCTCGCGTTCACTTCCCGCCTCTTTTGGAATGGTGCGAAGGAACCTGGTGAGATCAAGTGGCTTTTCATGTCGAAGTCAACTTTTCTGTGTACACAAGCATAAATAATCATTGGAAATTATTGGAAAGCTATATAGTTACCACCCCATTTCTGGCCTGATATCCATGTGCGGGCACACTGCCTCTTGGTGTCCCGCTCTGCTTTGCTCCGCTCCTCCCCGTCTGTTGAGGCTTGAGATGTACTCCAAGGTTTTCTGTGGCTGGAATTTCGGTAACTCCACCACCACCACCGCCACCACTGCCATGCATAATTCTTGTTCTTATTTGGAAATATGACAAGACTACTCATTTTCAGTCTAACATATCCATCCATCATTTATCCACGCTTTGATTAGTGGTGCTAACTAATTATCTTGCCATTTCCATCACCAGATAGTGATTCAAAGCCTATGGTGTGTCAACGTATTGGGTATCGGGAGAAGAGAGGGAGAGGAAGCCATATGCTAAGGAGCAAAATAAAGCAATATAAGACACGAAAGATGTTAGACGTTGACAATTTGTTTGCGGTGAGCCCTCTGCTAGTTAACTTGAAAGTGATGATGAGCCTTAACGATACAAATTCTGTCTATTTCATTCTCGCATTATCAGTTGAGGCCTCCCAATTATCGGCATTAAAGGACAAGATCAAAAGGCATGCATGCATTAGTGGTTGCCTAGATGTGATTTCTTTTGCGAATTTATTCGACCATTACTTATTATCTTCTCACCCCGCCATTTCCAAGACCCTGCCGTATATAACAGACCAAACGAACAGATAACTCATCATTGACCAAAGCGGTTACTATCCAATCTCCCCGACTCTAAAGCGGGGCTACTTGTCTTGAATTTCAAGTTAGCTTTACGACAACAAGCTCACCACTCCCCGTCTACCCACGATGTCTGGCATCGATCCCAAGGCTCGGGAGGAGGTCAACAACGCGCTAATGAACTCTGGAAGCGCCGCAGTCGGACAGATGGTGGACACTGCCAACTCTTCTGTTAGGAAGCGTCGCATGCTCAAGGAGGCGAGAGAGAAGCGCGAGGCTGAAGAGCAGGCAGCCAGGGAGAAGGCAGATGCCACTGTTCGTCCTCAACCCCACCATTGACGCCTGTTTGTGCTGAAAGCTGTCAATCTTAACAGCAAAAGGGCGGTGCTCCCGGCTAGCCGTGGGGAAACCGAAAGCCTGCGGCAACCTCTGCTGGGATGATATGATAACCTCGCAAGCGGTCCATCCCGAAGACCGAACTTTGCCCCCTAGATGATGCTGTCTTTACCGTTTCGAACATTCTACTACTCGTAGATTGGGGATAGTCCGCTCCCGGAAGAAAGAAGGAGGGTGAGATTGGCGATCTGCGTTCCTTAGTTCCCTTGCCTTGACGGATTGATTTCTGCTGGATTTTTTCATGAGGCTGCTCTTATCAAGTGTTTCTGGTCAGGTCTGGATGGGTGGGAGTCGATTAGCTTTGTGATCAAGCCAAATTCAAAATTTCCAATACTGAGCTCTTGAGATTGTAGATGTACCGGTACTACTTAATCGAGTTCCTTCAATAGTGAGTCCCTTCAATAGTAGTAATAGTAATCGTCGTGTAGATAGTCGTGTGGATGAGAACTCACTGAAGAGGAGCGAAGCTGCTGACTAATCGAAAGTCTTGGCAAATAGTTGTCTGGATATAGTTGGTCGTCGTCTCCTAACCACCTCACCATCAACTCTGGATTCTGCTTTAAAGCGTGTGCGCGACCAGCCACAAAACAGGTCGTAGCCTCTTTGTCTTTCTTGCGTGTCTCCCGACCAGCTCACTCGCTCACCAAAGTCGTAATCCCCCAGTGCTAATCCTCAACCAAACGGCCCAAACCATGGAAACCAACGCGCTTGTCGATATCCCCCATGAGATGCTGGGTCAGCTTTGGGTTGACAAGGTGAACGAGACACATAGAACCGGCCGCCTCTGCCAGTGGGTGTCATCCTTCCATCCCGACAATCTTCCCTGTCAACTGGATGGTACCTTTCACCACGGTGCATTTAATGCCGGCGTGAAAATGATATTCAATGACAATGACAACACTGCCTGGATGGTTCGTTTCCCGCGTGCGGGCATGGTATGTGATGACTATGCCAACGAGAAGGTTGCCATGGAGGTCGCAGCCCTGACTCTCATCCGCAACAGGACAACCATTCCTGTCCCAAGAGTGCAGGCATGGGGCCCTGCTTCCAGTAACTCACTTGGTCTAGGCCCATTCATCATGATGGACTTCATTGATGGTGTGAACCTTTCTGACCTCCTCCGGGATCCCAATGCTGAGAGTCCCAGCAGAGTCATGAGGGAGGACATGAGTGACAATGACATTGAAGTCATCTACAGGCAGATGGCAAATTTCATGCTACAACTTTTCAACCTTCATTTTGACCGCATCGGCAGCCTGCCGTGGCCAAAGGACGAAGTTCAACACCCTACCCTGCCCCGGCCGTTAACATTCAAGGCCCATACCATTTTACAAAACGGAGGCGTCAACACTTTTGGTAGGCCTTGTTAGCTTTCTTTCCTCTTCTTATGCCCATGGCTTCAATCGAATAGTTAATTAAGCAACTGAGGTTTAGGCGACCGTACCCAGGGATTTGCGACCACAACTGAGTATTTTCAGTACCTTTCCGGACAGGACTGGGACCAGCTCATTCACCAGCCAAACTCCGCTGTCGGTTTCTATGATGCTCAGAACAAATTTGCGGCATTCAAGGCCTTGAAAAACCTAATACCAGACTTAATTCACCCCAAATACGACCATGGCAAATTTAAGCTGATTTGCGATGATCTCGGCCTGGCAAATCTTATTGTCCGTAGCAGGGAGGACCTCACCGTTGTCGGAGTAGTGGATCTTGAATGGTCATACATCGGCCCTGCCCAGCTGCTTGGCTCTGCACCATGGTGGCTTCTTCAAGATAGGCCTGTCAACGACGCGTGGGACTGCACGCGCGATGAGCCGCCACCTAAGATCACCTCCCGATACTTCAAATGCCTAGAGACATTCCTGCGTGTCTTGGAGGAGGAAGAAGCAAGAATCCCCGGGCACGAAGATAAAGAGCTCTCCAGCCTCATCAAGTGGTCACAAACCTCCGGAGCCATGTGGCTGCACATGCTCCTCTCATCTGGCTTCAATGACCATCGCGGCTTTCCCTTTACGCAGCTGCGCCGATACGTGGGGATTACTGAATGGACGAAGCTAGAGAAAGGTTCCTCTAACAAAGAAGAGCGGGAGGCATTCGCGGCACGCAAGGCGAGGGAACTGGATGAGTATGAAGTAGCCTTGGAGAAGATGGAGGAGGCCAAAGCCCTCGTAGACAGTGGGGATATGACCAAGGAAGAATTCATTACCAACGCGCTCAAAGAGTCAGGCGACACTGGCCGTTTCTCATCGTCTGAGGCCAACGATGAGATGGAAAATAATAGGGGCTGGTTCTGTAAGTTAGCTACCTGGCTCCGCTTGCGGCCTGCATAAAAGGGTATAAAGCTTCATTGGGCGGGCAGGTGTATGTTCTCATTAGAATGTCATTACCAGTAACCAAAATAGATAAATGGGGACAGTGGGCTGCGAGAAAGAATTTCATAAGAAGAATTTTATATTCTTAATTATCAACTACCTATAGCATAGCAATGGATAGCATCTCTGTTCCCCCTTTACTGCTTCCCCAACCCCTGAGCTTTCTTGTGGCAATATTTACTAACCTAAGGCTTTTTCGCGTGTTTCCAGAAAGGAGAGATGAGAAATAAAGAGATAGCAGAACAATTTATAAAAAAGGGATCACGCTCCTTTCCCTTTTAAGTATAAGGTTGGGGTTTAGTTAGGTGTATCTCTGAATGAGTTAAGTAAGTAAATGTTTTCAAATTTACATGATAACAGACATCATTATAATCCTATTAAACAACCAAAGAGAACTCCTTTTACTTTTGCACACTTTTGTATATAGAAACCTTTTATGCTCTTCACCTGTATCAGCTCAGTAACTAAACATTATAAGCAATGGATTCCCCCCCCTTTTTTTATGCTGGTTTAGCATATATACGAAGAGTAAAAGCTGCATCCATGGATAGGATTCTAAACAAACAGATGAGACATTTATTAAATCAGAAGCTAAATAAGCTATTAACTACCTATCATGCAGTTGCTCAAAGGAGAGAAGCCCCTTAAATCCTTGATGAGAATATAGTTGGAGGGTCTACATACAAGGTGAAAGAAAGAAGGGGAAACCAATCCCGCTCACCCCCCAACGCTTACAACTTCCTTTGAGGAGTGTCGGGTGTCCTTGGAAAAAAGAGAAACTGGAAAAGATAACAGGTAATGTTACTACTATTAATAGTCGTACAAATTTTCCAAACGAACGCTCGATAAAACATGAACCGTATAACAACATTCCCCACACTGTCCCGGGTATACTACAACCTTGTCACACCCACGTGGAAGCTACACATGTAATCATACGTGACGTTTCATAACTGTGTCTGCTACATAGCTGAGTTTTGTCGAAAGTGGAAGCCCTCGTACAGGCTATACAGTAGGTATGTAAAGCCCTCCATTCATCGGTAGTTGTTGTCCCAGAACTCAATAGGCGGGGAACATCTAATAGTGTAACTCCTATCATTAGATATTCCTAGAAACCATGTGAATAGATAGTTATAAGATAACCAAGCGTGCGCCTTGTTGCGAAAATTGAATCCCAACACCAGCAGAATATCATTCCACCACTTTATACCACTCCCCCCCATCCTTGAAGACCGCAACCCTCTCCGTCCCACATTCTCCTATCTCCGCCCACTTATCCCCGTCCACCCTCCGAACAAGCAATCTCAACTCTCTCCCTGCATTCCAACTTCCATGTTCCACAACACGAGCCACGTCTGTCTCCCAGAAGCCTGATGTGCGGGGGTAGATGCTGGATGGTTTTGTCCATTTGTAGATGTATATGGGGGGCCCTGGGGCAGTGGAGAGGGAGTTATTATTATCATCGTTATTGTTGGTAGTGAAAATAAGGATGGTGTATAGGTGGATTTTTGGATGTCGGGATGCTTGTCCTTGTGTCTGTGAGTTGGTTGGCGGGAGGTTGTTGAGGATGGTAGATATCATCGTGCTATCTGAGTCCACGCTTGGATCTGACGGATCTTCTGCTTCCAGCTGAGAATGAGATTGAGAGTGACCAGGCACACCCACAAGTGAGGATGCAGCGAGTAGAGAAGAAAGATACGCATGTACTCTTTTCCCATCTACTTTTTCTTGCTCTTCCTGCTCATTCCCCGTAGCAGCACCACCCTCACCGCCACCACCTGGAAGCAAAACATAACCATCCAAATAAAACTCCTTCTCCAAATCTGTAAAGCCATGGATATATCCTAGGTCTTCCAAACCAAGCGACGTCGGTAAAAAGAGGGAATTATTAGAAAATTCCCCTCGCTTTTGATCCGTACTACCATGCCAGAGATGAAGAGTGGCTCTCGAGTCATCGTCGTCGACTATGCTCACGAGTACCCGGCGTGGATGTGAGTACTCTGTTAGATCTGGGTCGAGAGCCAATTTCTTCTTCGCTTTGTTGTTCTTGTTATGTTCATGTTCATGGTCATGGCCGTGGTGGAGTGGGTTCTGTTTGATATGCAGCAGTTAGATAAGTATTTTCTTTTAGCAGCAGGAACTAAACGTGACGAACGAAAACCAGGGTGCCAAAGGGGTTTACGTACAACAAGTGCTACACTCACCGAAGTATCATCTACCTCTGCCTTCCCTGGTCCAGATGCTGGGTCGTAATATGGGGGAGGTGGTCCGTCCATGGCTGGTTTGTCTCTCTGATTGTCTGGCTGTCTGGCTGTCTGGCTGTCTGTCTGTTTAGTAGAAATAGGTAGTACAATATGACAAACTCTTAGATAAATATTAGAAATTCGCCCCAGCCTGACATGGATAGGCGATCTAGTTCTATTTATGTCCCCTCGGCGCCAAGAGCGGCAAGGTAAAGTTGGTTCTCCACGTATCTGCAAGAAGCCCGGCGGAAGTCAGCCCCGCCCCATCCAGAGTTCGATTTTATGTCAAAACTTGGAAGAAAGCGGATGATTGGTGCTGCAAGTATGAGGAGTAACCAAGAAAGGTGGTGAGTAAATATTAGTAGTAGTTTAAATAACTCCTCCTCGCTTTCGGGAGACGCAGATCCGCCCCCAACAGAACCCGCGCTTCCTAGCATGTACCGTAGTACCGGGATCGGATCTCACTTCCTGAGTAATTTTTAGATCTCTTTGCCGTGCTGACAAGATCTTCCATCATGATATGTACTAGTAGGTACTATAATAAGGTTAAAGGGGTAGCTTTCCGCGTATCTGTAGTCCGATTATCAAGATCCATTGCTCAGGTCATTGTACGTGAATGACACCTTCAGCTGGGTGGCTGCTGTTGCTATTATTCGACAGACAGATGGATGGATAGGCGACAAGATCGACGTAGCTGGGAACCGTGGTGGTAGAGGTGTTGCGCATGCCATCCAAGGCATACAGGGAGATAGATATAAAAGGGGTCTCCTCGCTCGGCACATTGACAATGATCATCTCGAGAACAAAATCCAAGAAAATAACCACCTGCTCCTGCTCGCATCATATATCTCTTTTATCCCAAAAGGAAAAAATTCCAAACTCCAGCCAAAATGCAACCACCCCTTCACATCCTCATCACCGCCCTCCTCGCTGCCTCGGCCCACGCAAGCCCAGCACCAGTCCCAGTCCCAGAACAAAACTCAAACCCTCACAACATAACAACCTTCACCAAGCCCCTCTCCGAACTCCCCCCCACAAAAAACACCATCCGCGACATCGACATCCCCAACAACGACCTCGACGCCCGCACCCTCGCTCGCCGCGCCCCCGTCGTCGTAGACAGCCGCTGCATAGAGCCCCAAGACCGCCCCATCTGGGACGACTGCGCGGCCATCTGCGAATTCCTCCTTGAGCAAGAGAGCTACCAACAACTCCCGCCGTTCGAAACCATATACTGGAACGCGGGCGGCTGTTTGCTGGGCGTGGCGAACTTGAGTTGTTATAATGTGCCCGTGTTTCCGCCGCAGATCGCGGCGATTTGTGATGCGCTGAGCGGGCTGTGTGTTGCTGATGGGTATGATGGATTTGCGTTGACGGATGGGCCGCGGTTGGGGATTGCGTTGACGGGAGAGCCGGCTGCGCCGCCGTATCAGAGTCCGGGTTGTCCGGGTGTTGCTGAGTAAAAAGGGTTGGATAGGGATTTGTCGCGCCCTCAGGGGCGTAGGGAGGAAGATTGCGGACGATAGATGTGGTGTGGTGGTGTAGTGCGGGATTAGGCTGTGTTTTCGGGTCTGTTTTTCTTCGATTTTCTTGTGAAAGCGTATGCCATATGGCTGGTAGATTCCAGCCGACTCGGATTCAATATGATAGAATAAGCCAGCTTCATGGCCACCATTTCATATTCAAATATACTCTTCATGATTATCGAACGTATAATACCATCAGGTACATCGTGGACCCTGTTATGATAAGTCAATCACCTGCGATCTGTTCCCAATAAAGCGGGTATCCACGAAACGAAAACATGGAAAAGGGGGGAAGAACCGCAAAAATCAGCGAACGAGACAACTCAACGAAGAGATAAATAAATAACAGAGATTGTTCATTCATCGCAATTTCCAATTTTGTTCCCAATCCAGGAACAAAAATTGCCGGCGATGATGAGAAATATGATGAGTCTGCACCACCATTGGATCACCACCACGTCCATTTCTTCCCCGGGTGACTGGCATATAATGGGCGTAAATGGCGTTTAATAGAGGATTGCGTACTCTTCAAGAGATGAAAGCATATGTATCAAGAGGTGCGTGGTAGGGCCAAAATCAGACCCTGTCATTGATGTGAGCAGCTTGGCCTTTGCTGGCGAAGACAGTCATTGAGTTTGTCTAAGCCGTGTCTAGGGCAAAGCAGAGACTCTGTGGCTCATAAATGGCAATGTTTAAAACATTTTCAACACGAGGATCGCTTGGAATTCGTGTTTGTTCATCCAATGGATGGATTCGAGCTATGAATTAGTAGGTGTAGCCATCATGGCTGCGACCAGCGTCGACTCTAACTCCCGCCTTCCAAACGTAAGAGCCGTTCAGGATTTGGGATGTCACAGTAGTGAAATCCATCGACCCGGTCCTAGGCATCAAGGCTTATCTCCGCGCAAGTGTGCTGCAGGGTACCTATGAGAAACGATTTGGGCCAGGTGGGTTTGGACGTTGCAAGGGAGATTGCTCGATTCACGATCCCTTGTTTTTCACTATCGAGTAGGTTCTCTGGAAATTCGAGAATAGTTATCGTGAGGTTTGAAACACCTCTCTCGATCCCCATGAAACGGGCCTATGAAGCTGGACCTGTCGTGGAATGCCGATATGCCGATCTCTGATCATTTCTCTGTGGAAGGGTGCATTGACGTTTGATATGCCGGCTGCATTCCTTGAATCAACGCCATAAATGAAGACGGAGAGGGGTAATCTGCCTACCGCGCAGTTCAGTCATATGGCGTCCTTGTTGGGGGGCTGAGAGGGTAGTTATCGATGTGCCGTGCATGGACGGACGAATGTGCACACCAATGCAGCCCGTTGATGCCATTCTGCTGTGGAACTGCGTACCGCCCACCCGGGGATAGGATATAGTCGGGCGAGCGGTGTGGTGAGGACGAGGCAGATAGTGGCTGCATGTGTCCATCTTACGGAGTAGTTGCTGATTGCATCTGTCGGACGGCCCAGACGACGCAGGTGTGGGAGTGCATCGCAGAACTTCTAGAAGACTCAAGTACCCAGATTGCTATTTCTGTCACGAAAATCGATAAAAACAATTCGCAATTAAGAATTCCCCGCATCTAACATTTCATTGTTATGTCATCTTGATAGTATCCTTCTTACCCCGGGCAGAACCGGGGATGCTTGCAGCCGTGGCAAGGGATATGTCATGGACATCCAAACCTGTTGATTCGAGAGCATGTCATTTGGATACGGGATGCCAGGTTGTAGATGCTGATCCTTAATTTTTCCTTGTATGGTGCAGCTGAAGACGGAATGATATCAGAGGCCTTTCATAGTGGAATATTCCACGGGACTAACAAACAATGAAGCACTGCGCAGTCAAGGCACGCAGCATCGGATTCGGCAGATATAGCAAAGAGTCTTGGATGTGCTTGATGTGTTCATTGTGCAACGGATGACTGTTTGTTCTTCATTATCCAGATCTATATCGTATCCCATTCTCGTGTTGACGTCGCTTGTACCGGTACCTAATATCCCATACAAAATGCGGTGGCTGCGAAGTACAGTACATGGCGGCCTGGCGTGGAAAAGCGAGCCCGTGTAACTTACAGTCGCGTTCCGTATTGTCATGACCGGTAACTAGTGCGGCTCAGCGCGGGCTGTACACTGCGGCGGGTGGCTGGCGGTGGGTACCATACATACGCGTACGGTACGGCCCATACGCGGCAGCCGCAGCGCTTCCGGACACGCGCCGAAAAAAAAAATACTCATCCTCGTCCTCTTCATTTCTTCTTCTCTTGCCACCTCATCTCAACTCCATCACCACCTCGCCCCAACTCCAGTTTGCCGGCGGATCCTCTTCTCTCTACGAAGCAGGACGATCGCGGATAGTTCAGTGTCTTCTGTGCCATCCGTCGCTTTTCACAGTCCCCCCTCCACCCTCGCGGTGCTGGTTCCGGATTTGCAGCCACTCCTTTGCGTGGGTATCTCCGTTGATCCATCTCTCCAGGTACGCACACTCTGCTGTCTGTCGTTGTACTGGCCCTGCTGTGGCTGCTGGCTCGTCTGCCGTGCGCGCGACCAAGGCGATTTCCGCAGTCCTCCGATGTGGCCTGACGTTGTAGACTCACTCTGACAGCCAAACCCTCGTGTAGGTTTTGTGTGCCAAACTTACCTTACGACCAGGCAGTATCTTTTTCGACCTCCGTCAACTTTACTGTCTTTTCTTCATCGCACCACCCGCTGCGATTTAATTACTCTATTGTTTCTCGTCTCGAGCTAGATCTGGAATCTGCTGGGCGCACCCTTTCCCGGCTCTTTCTCGACCTGTCTTTCGCCGATCTTCTTCTCCTTTTTCCCGCACGACTTTTTGCGCAAACGACCGTGTAATGACATCGATCTCTCAGACATCAGGCCTTCAACCACAGGGACAGAGTACCACTAGTGCGGCCGCCTCGCAGGGTCACTCACCCGCGCCTTCGGTTAGTCGAATCTCTCCTCCTGTGCCAGCTGCTTCAAGTGTTCGTTTCTTGGCTAACGCGACAAAGAAATCCCCTTCGCAGACCGTTGCGGGCGAAACGACCACTCCATCAACAGCCGGCAGTGCTCAGCATGGAAAGTCGCCTTCAATCTCTCCTGTGAACGGCAAACCTATGCAGCAACAACCCGCCCCCGTCGCCGGTGGCTTGACCATCGTCAACGGGAACACCGCTCCTAATGCTTCGATAAACGATAACCACGCTAGAAACAAGTCTGTCACCATCCCTCCTAACGTAGTCGCCAATGGAGGCCCTGCCAGCGCTTCAGGACGCGCTGGCTCTCTGAGATTCGGCTCGATAGATACTCAAGCTTCGCCTGCAGTCAATAATCCTGCCTCTCTCCCCAGCCAACCCCAGGCTAATCTGGGTGTTAACGCTATGAATCCTCGCACAACTTCCCCTCAGACGTCGCCATCTCCCATTCCACAACCCATCACCAGTGGTGGTCGCCCACCTTCTACCCTGCCAGGACAGGGAAACAACTTTAACTTTGGCAGCTTCGGTGGCGAGCCCGGTGATATGAACGTAAGACATTCGCACATATTTTGCCCGTGGAACTTCCACTTCGTTTTCACTCGTCTGGCCTCACTTGAAAATATGTACTAACTACTTTTTTTAGCGACAATCGATGCGACCTGTTCCCGCGAACCCAATGGCTCCTAACAGTCAGTCCACTCACCTACGGAGGGAATCTTCCCACTCCACTCACGGCGATATGGGCAATCATGGTATGTCAGGTGGCCCAGGACGTGGCGGATATGGATCTCATGGTGGCAGAGGTAGGAGTTATGGAGGACCCCATCAATCCCAGATGGGAGGATATAACTCTCCAGGTCCTGCTTACAGAACTCCTAACCAACCTCGAGGCGGAGGCAACATGGGTCACCAATTCCATGCCCATAACCCACGGCCCCTCAGCGGATTCCCCAACTCCCCCCATCAAACGGCCCGGAGCCCTGCGCTTTCGAACGCGAACCCCGCGACGCCTCCGATGTCCCAGGTGCCGATGGCAAACCCTCAAATGCAGGCACAGCATTATGGCGGATATCCCCCTCACATGGGCCCTCAACAAGTAAAGCACCCCAAATCTTCCTATCGTCGCCACTCTTTATCACAAAAACATAATGGCCCACGTTCAAATCACACAGCAAAAATCATTGCCCCCCAATTTCACTGCCCCCCACCTCCAAACCTCGCGCCAGAGAGCGGCGATTTTGAGCAATATCTAACAATGATTAAAAACCAGACATTTGTTCCCCAGGGCTATGACCCACAATTCTATTACCAACAGCCATACAACATGCCCCATATGCAGTATATGGCCCCTCCCTCGCCACAACCTCAACATCGCATGAGCATGACCCAACCCCCTCAAGCTCCCTATATGCAGCAACAATATAGCAACCAAGGCCTCCCCGCCCACCAGGCCACTCCACTCTCGCGCTCCCCATCTCAGGTTTCCGGCCCGGATCGGCCAGGCTCTAGTCTCGGCCCTGCTCAAGGCCCCCCTGCACCAATGAACCAGGGACCATCTCACCACGCTACTCGGTCTACCAGTAGCCCGGTTAACCCCCAGTTCTTGCCTTCTAAGAAGAAGTCTGTGTCTGTCGTAATTCGGGACCCTGGAAGCGGTAATGTCGTGGATTTCAAAAAGGAGGGCGCATCTCCTGCTCGTGGTACACCCTCACCTAGCAAAGTAGGAACTACTCCAGCGTCCACCCCACCTCCCCGTGCCACCAGTCGCCCCGACCACGAACGGGCAGACTCCAAGACTCTGACTGGCGAGGAGAAGAAGCAGTCCTTCCAGGATGCCATTGCCCAAAAAGTGAAGATGGAAGCCGAAGCCCGTAAGCGGGAAGAGGCCCAGAAGGCTTTGGAGGCGCAACAGGCCAAGGAAAAGGAAGCTTCTGAAGCCAAGGCCAAGGAGGAGGCCGAAGCTAAGAAGGCTGCGGAAGAGGCAGATAAAGCTGCAGCTCTAGAAAAGGAGAAGGCCGCGGCCGAGGAGGCAAAGAAAGCAGAGGCCTCAAAACCAGCTGCGCCTGCGCCAGCCGATGAGGACGAAATCGATTATGACGCTATCGAGAGAGAAATGGAAGAGCTGGCTGCTAAGGAGGCTGCAGCTGAGGCTGCCTACGCTGAAAAGAAGAAGCGGGAGCGTGAAGAAAAGGAACGCAAGGAGAAGGAGGAGAACGAGGCTTATATCAACAACATGAAGCAAGCCGAACGTGAGGCTGAAGCTGCAGAGGAGGCTCGCATCAGAAAACTCGAGGTTGGCGAGGATGATTCCTCCAAGAAAGACCTATTCGCCTCCCTCAAGAATAAGGACGCCCAATCACCCACTTCTGCTAGCGCCAGCCCCGTTATTCGTACCCCGGCCGAAAGCGGCGCTGCCACCCCTGTGTCTGATAACTCAACCATGGGACCACCCCTCAAGCCGTCTGGCGGAAAGCGCGAGAAGCCTGCTGCCTTGAAGCTTGAGACCACCAAGTCGGTTGAGCCTCCTCAGCCAAGCGCGGCGATGAAATCTCTCCAGACAGCTCGATTCCTCGAAGATCCTAGCAAAATCACCTATCCTTCCACCGTCGTCTCTCCCAATCCCGCCCTCAACGCCAACGCCCCTGCCGATCGGAAATTTAAATACAACAAGGAGTTCCTGCTCCAATTCCAGGCTGTTTTCAAGGAAAAGCCATCGCTGGATTGGGACAGCCGTGTTCGGGAGACTGTTGGTGACAGCACATCCGACGCCTCCTCGCGTCCTAGCTCCGCACGCACACCTATTGTTGGAAGAACTGGTTCTCGTCCTGGCATCCAAAATGCCTTCTCCGCGATGGGCAAATTTGTTCAAGGTCCTGGTCGATCACAAACCATGCCCCCTGGAGGTCTTGATCAGGGCCGTTTCCCGATGTCGGGCGGCCCAGGCATGGCGAATCCTTTTGGCCAGTTTGGTCGTGGTCCCGGTGGTATGCCCATGGGTGGTTCATCTATGAGCCGTCAAGCTTCTTCGAACATGCAACAGATGCCATCGCCACGCAACGCTTCCCACCGTGGAACTCGTTCGGGAAGCAAGCGCGACAAGGTAAGCAAGAAGGAAGAGGAACAACACAACAAATCTATGCCTCTCACCGCTGGTTTGGATATCAAACCCTTGGCTCCTTCGCAATCTGGCTGGAAGCCTCGCAGTATTGGCGCTGCTCAATCCCTTTCTGGCCCTGCTCTTGGTGGTGAGGGACATATCCCACCGGATGTCGTGCAACGCAAGGTCAAGGCCAACTTGAATAAGATGACGCCCGAGAAGTTCGACCGGATCTCTGATCAGATTCTTGAAATCGTCGGTCAATCCAAGGACGAATCAGACGGCCGCACCCTTCGACAAGTCATCCAACTTACGTTTGAAAAGGCCACTGATGAGGCCCACTGGGCTCCCATGTATGCTAAATTCTGCAAGCGCATGCTTGATAGCATGAACCCTGAAATCAAGGATGAGAACATTCGTGATAAATCAGGAAATGTTGTCACAGGCGGTAGTTTGTTCAGAAAATACCTTCTCAACCGCTGCCAGGAGGAATTCGAGCGTGGTTGGAAGGTCAACCTCCCCGATAAGCCTGAAGGTGTGACTGAGGAAGCTGCGATGATGTCTGATGAATACTACGCTGCCGCTGCCGCCAAGCGACGTGGTCTCGGTCTCGTCAAGTTCATTGGTGAACTGTACAAACTCGGAATGCTTACTGAGAGAATCATGCACCAGTGTGTGAAGAAACTGGTAGATTTCGAGGGTGTTCCCGACGAAGCTGAGGTGGAGAGTTTGACCAGTCTCCTCCGCACCATCGGATACAGCCTTGACAATTCTGAGAAGGGTCATGGCTTCATGGATGCTTACTTCGGACGGATCCACATGATGATCGAAATCCCAAACCTGCCTAGTCGACTCAAGTTTATGCTTATGGTATGTTACCTCCCTTGGATTTTTGCCAATGCCACTAATACTCACGATTATACAGGACGTGGTCGATCTCCGTAAGGCCGGCTGGATGTCGAAGGATAACGACAAGGGCCCCAAGACCATCGTTGAAATCAGAGAAGCTGTTAGTATACCCTTTTTACTATACATAAGATTACAATTGCTAACATACAATCCAGGCTGCCCGTGCTCAGCAAGAGGCCGAAATGGAGCGTATGCGCCAGCAGGCCAGCAGGGGTGGAGGCGGCCGCATGCCCATGGGCGGCCGTGGCGATGCGCGCAACTTCTCCGGTGGATACGGAAATCAAGCTCCTCCCCCCGACTTTGCTTCAAGCAAGGTTGGCAGTGACGATCTCCGCAGGTTGAAGACCACCAGGAACACCAACCAGCCTGTATCCTTTGGACCTTCCAGCATGTTTGGTTCCCGGAGCAGCAGTGGACGCAGAAATCTTGGCCCTGGCGGCAACCTAGTCCGCGGTGGTGAGGATAGCGGAGCAAGCAGCCGAACTGGCACGCCGCCAGGCGGTAAAGATAAAAAGGACGACAAGGAAGCTGCATCCTCGATAAATGCATTCAGGTGAGGATTGCAGACACCCCCTTTCCCCCTCACTCTTCTCCAGGAAATGCCTGTATATGGACTGGATTGGCTAATTTATCCCTTTCTTTCGGGTATTAAGTGCACTGGCCGCCTTGGACGCCGGAGAGTCTCTCGCCACATCACCCCCCTCCAATCCATCTTCCCCTTCCATGGTTAAATCCCAACCCGCCACTGAACGAAAAACTCCAGCAAAGGATCAGGAAACATCTTGAAATAGGTAGATAATATACGTATATATATCTATCATATTTCAGATGAACTCGTTCCAGGTCTCTCCCGTCTTGCAACTGGCAAAAAAGGATCCGTTTTTGCAAAATATACACAACCCATCTCCCTATTCGGTTCCGAGATAAAAACGCAAGCAACTCAAGAAAGACGATTTGAAAAAAAGGGAAACAAAAACTAATTAATAGACCTCTTTTGTAATATTTTGCTGGCTTTCTCTTCGTTCAAACTCATGGCGCGGGGTTTTTATTTGATTCATCATTTGTTTTGGGCAAGGGAAGAAAATCATCCAAAATAGAACATGGAAGAGGGAAAGAAAGGAAAGGAAAACAAAAAGCGATTTTTTTTTCTTTTCTCCTCTCTTCTCTTCCGTTGGCAAGCAACAACCATGGCGGGAGCGAAAAGAGAAAAATCATGGGTGGATAGGAGGAGGAAACGGGACTGACTGGCTTTATGTTGATGTTGATGTGTGAAGTCTCGAGTTGTCTGAGTTGTCTGTGTGCGTGCCCGGTTCATTGCATTGTCTTGCATTTACTCTTGCTTTTCTTCTCTTTTTTCTAAAAAAGAAATACCCAGAAAGTTTTTGCTGTCTTTTTTTTTTTCTACTGTTGTTTTTACTATGTCTACTTGACTGGCCTTTAATTTCAATGTCTTTTGTTTTCCTTTTTTTACTTTTTTTGTCATATCTTCTTTCTCCTGGTTTTTTTCCCTTGTTTTAATCTTTCCTCTATTGAACTACTTCTTTCTTCTACCTACTATTGAATTTCTTTCTCCATTAAACTTGAATAGGTTCTCCTGCTTATCTTCTTTCTTACTCATTTACTTTAATCATTCCTCTCCAAACATTCCATTCCCCTTTTAATCAACCTTCCCCCCTCCATTCTTCTTTTTCTTAATACCTTTTACTAACTTATACACACACATTTACATCTCCATCTTCCTACCTTACATACATCCTGCATCTCGCACGGTTTATTTGACCTCTTTAAGAAATATCACTTTAACTGGCCCTTTTCCCCCCTGGCTTTGTTTATTCATTTTAACATATCCATGTATTGATTTAACAGTTTACTATCTTCTCCGTTTCTGCTTGTTTGCTTCCTCTATTGGCTCCAGCTCCAGCTTCAGCTCTAACCCGGCAGCCTCATCATCTGCACCGCACCGTATACATCCATCCCATCCGCGCGCACGTATGTATGCATGTAGGTATGTACGCATAAACAGTGCATTGTCAACTGTCTGTTACTAAAGTTATCTATCTATCTATTCATTTACTTACCTCCCCAATCATCATCACTTGCATTCCGGGTTTTTATTATCATTTTTATTATTTTTTCTTTGTTTCGAAAGCTAGTATTGCGATTAGTATGATCATCATTTTCGTTTACATAGTTATAATTAAACAATTCTATCTTGTCTATCTATCTATCGTTTATTCATTTGTTTATTCTCCTACCCATTCATTTATAGATTATGCTATATTTACGCATACATAGCCCCGTCCTTTCCCTTCCTTATCATGCTGTTACATGTAGCAATGTAGTGAGTCATCTACGTCCCCTGCCAGTTCATAGTTAACCTTCAACTTCTGATGACCTCATTTCACGCATCCACATTTAGCTTCACTACTCACTAGATTAGGTTTTGTTTCGTCGTTATTTTATTATATAGTGGTAGTCTTTAAGTTTTCCGTGGTAATATGTAAAATGTAATATATGTATATCTTTAACCTACCAATCTATTATTTGGCCTACCTTATTTATTATTCGTTTCATAAATTTTAAATGTGATAAATATAGTTTTAAATCTGAAAACCCTTTAATACCCTGTCTAAATACTTAAACTATTCCATAGTATAAGGGTATATACTGCTTGATTATATTATTCGTCCATCCATTATTATAGTTATATATTTTTAATTACTTATCCACTTCCGTGTCGATGTACACCTCCCCACCACCTTAGATAGACCCCCCCCCTTTTTTTTAAACAATCACATATCCCATAAAACTTCCATTTCATTAATAGTAATACATACAACAACACATCCACAGATCTCAGACAAACAAACAAACAATCATACACATACAATAACATGCACCATATCACATCATTGCAAGGTCATGAAAACATTGCCAGGACATAGAATCTGCACAACAAGTGCCTCATTGGAGGGAAAGGAAGAACACAGCCATATTAAAAGCATATTAGGGCTATCTGACACAGCAAAATCAAACGAATAACAGGGTATCAATATATCAATATCGCTACATAAAAGAAAGCGGTAAAAAAAAATCAAATGTATGTATGGTTAGTTCTCAATCAAGAACCGTACCACACCACGCGAGGAAAAAGAGGGCGAGCCGCTCATTGAATCATAGTGGGACCCTGCGTCTGCTCATTATTCTCGTGCTCAAGTATCAAAGGCTCTTTCCTAAGTTCCTTGGGACTTGCCATTTGCTCGCCTGGAAAATCGACAATACTGGTCCCGGCAGTGCTATTGGTTAATGGATCGCTTTGGCTGGAGCAACCGGTCCCGCTGCTTGAATCCTGGTTTCGACTAGACGACGGTTTGCGGCTTCTACTACTGCAGGCCCTCGTTTCCTGGATATCCTCCGAGACTGGAATGTCTATACAGGTAGACTCGCGAGCCGGGCGAGATGTAGAGGGAACTGGAGTATCCGGCTTCACGGCTGCATCTGAGGAAATATTTCGTGCCTTTGTGTCGAGACTGGGAGTCTTAGCTACCTGTTTTGTAGGAATAAGTGAGTTGAGCTTTTCCACATCGTACGTATCCGAGCTTCGATTGCTGGGAATGTTCGATTCCATATAGTCCCGGAGGTTATCGTTTTCCACGCACGAATCAATTGATTCAGGCCAGAAAGATATAGTGCTAATCTCAGGACTGCTTTCGCACAATTGTTCTCTCAATGCTTCCAGCGACTGGTTCGAATCAGCTGCTGAATTCGGGGTGAATTGACGCTGCAAGGAATGGTTTTCAGAGAAGGGGTTGCTAGTAGAACGGGGGTCCATGGCGGATGCAAGATTAGAAAAAGCTCTGGGATTCATAGGTGCTGGAATTTGTCCCGAGCGTGGGCGGACAGGTCTGGGGGACGATTCCCTGGTTTTCTTCACGACAATGCTGTTGTCGGTGGGGACCATTCCGCTGAGGCGCTGCCCCTGAAACCTAGGATCATCAGAACTTCGGGCAGGAGATTGGTCCTTGACATTTCCATCCCGCCACCGTATTTCTGGCGGGGCAAGAAATTCGGAGGATTTGGCGCCACTCGGGTCTCTTGAACTTGGCGGGCAGGGAGACAGACTACCCCCAGAACAATGTCGATTTTCTTTTCGATTAGAGCCGCTAGTCATGGAAGAATACCAAGTGAACACTTGGTCACTCTCCGGGGTCCAGGGGCCTCGATCTCTTGCACACGTGGTGTGTAATTCGTATCCAAACTCGGAATCGCTTGCGGTGCTTTGTTGTGAGATACCCGGACTGGCTGCGCAACAATTCCCATGTCGACTTTCAAGCCATTTTTTACCAAGTCGAGGGGTTGAAACAGGCGTTTCGTCTTTCCCTAATCTAACGGAGTGTATAGGAGGCTCGCCTACCTTTGGGTCTTGCGGAGTGGGTAATTGAGAGGGCGCTGGTTTGTCCAACGACGGCGATAAATTTGTCCTGGACGGTCCACTTACTAAGCGATCCTGGTCGTGGTTGCGATGGACGGGGTTTTTGTAACTGTGAGGCACCGAGGATGTTTTACCAGGTGTGGAAGTTGGTAGTTGCTCCTCATAAATTCTGTTGCACTTGGGGGGAGACAGATGATTTTCCGAATAGCCCCGGCTGTTGGAGACGGGTCCCTTTGGCCCTTGGGCCAGGTCCTGACTAAATTGCGGGGAGTATACAGTGTTTGATACAATATTAGCAGGCCGGATGGGTGAATTCATCGAAAGAGAATCAAGCACTCTTGTCTCCACGTTGGCTTCTTGATGCCCCTCGTAAACTTGCCCACCGCGCGCCTCCTCGGAGTCAAAAAGAGTGGTAAAACCCGACCCCATTGAGGGTAATGACGGCAAAACATACGGGCGACGAGGGAGAAGAGGGTCCGGAATCTCGAGACCATCAAACAGGTGAGGGTCCCGGATATCGCCCCACAGGTGCATGTTCGAAGTCTCATTGGGACCAATATGGTTGGGACTCTGAGGCTCCCAGACCGACTCTAAATCAGGCCTGGCAGGTTTTTGTTTGCGAGAGAATATGCCCTTCAGCCGTATTGTCCCAGTTAATGACACAAAGCTGTGACGTAGACTTCGACGGGACTTTGGAGGGGAAGTCGGGGAGCTGGCTCTTGGGGAACCCGAACGGCTTGCTCCCACAGATATGCGGCTAGTTCTCCAGCGTTGCCTAAACAAAGGAGCCTCCGTGTTATGGCTTGGATTCCGTGCATCATACAGCGAATAGTGGATGCTCTCCTGGCAGGTGATTTCATCCTTTTCATCCTCCCTGTGATTCAAGCCTCGACATCAGCGGGATGGAAGTTGGGAGAGGACAAGCAAAACGTACCGTTTCTTCCGGAGAGAGACAGAGGGGAAGAGATCCGCTATACTCTTACGGCGATGGAGAGTACTCTTGACACGGAGAGACCCAAGACCTATTCGCCTGGTAGGAGAGTCCTGGGCATGGGATTCCGAGCGGATCCATGGCTTCCAAAGGGTAAAGGGCATCCTGACATCGGGGACAGGGAAGTAATAGAGTAGCTAGATGACGGGATATCTTCGCATCTAGGGAGCTAGAGAGCGCAGGAAAGCGCAGGAAAAGAAAGAAATAGACGCAGAGATGTATTCAGGGGGACTGAATATCAGAATAGCTGGCTCTCTATGCTGTCTGGGACATCACCATCCCAAACAGCGGGAGAAGAAGCAGACCAGCACAGATAGATAAAAGAGAAGAAGAAGAAGAAGAAGAAGAAGAAGAAGAGAAGAAGAGAGTGGGAGTTGCCGAAAAGGGAGTGAGGCTCAAAGAGTGCAGTCACAATAAGCTCTTGCCGTGTTAGGAAGGACCCGGCCATTGCTTGGGGAGGCAGGCACAACCGCATGTTTTTTGTCTACAATGTGAACTCAAACAAAAGATAGAACAAAGATAGAACATTGTCTGCTTGTGTGAGAATATCTAACTGTCCTTGTTCTAAATATCCAAACAATGGGGTTTGAACTGACAGTTGGTCAAACACAGCCAAAGTTATTTGAGATTAACTTAGCGTGTTTTTTGCCTTGGCCACAGCGTGGATCTCTTCAGCCACACGCCTAACTCCGCATCAAACGCGCCTTGAACTGCATTTCTTGCCCTGGATTACCAGAACCATTTCTATTTCTTCTAATACCCTAAACCCTTGCTATTCGAATCTTCTTTGGCTTTAATCCGCCCCATTGTACCACCAACAACCCGCCCCAATGGCCGCGACCAAAGAAACCGTCTCATTCGATGAGATCATTAAAGCGGGTGAGACTCGAGCGTTTCCGGGACCTACATCTGTGCGATTGACTGACTCGTCTCTTTGACATGTAGCTCGCCTGAGGCGCCAGAAGCAGGCTCTGACCGACAAGTTCTTCGGAAAGGAACGACGCTCCAGCGCGCCAGGCTCAGCCTCCGGCTCCGGCTCCGGCTCAAACCCTTTGGCCAGCAGGGTCTCAGCAGTACCAGGGAGTCTGGCAAGCAGAGCGGGGATTGGAAAGGTATACATACTTGCTTTGGCTTACGCGGGCCTTGGACTAGTCCCAGCTAACCAGTACGTTTGCAACTGATTCAGAGATCCGCATCCGCTGCGACGAAAAAACCAGCAACCAAACCCGCCGCCTCCACACGCCCAACCAGACAGAATCGCATGCTGACCGATATCCTCACGAGTAACGGCCAAGCATCAGTTCGTGACCAAGGGCCCGGTTTTAGTATCAAGGGTAGCGCGCCAGGGCCATGTGTGGTGATCGGAAGCAATTTTGCGCCAGGCACCACGGCCGCGGATATTGAGTCTGCATTGGAACCCGTCGGGGGCCCGATGGTCAGCTGCAAGATTGTCTCTACGCACCCATCCGTGGTTGCTGAGATGATCTTTGAAGAGAGGTCGGGCGCAGAGGCTGTTGTTGCGCGCTTTAATAACCAGAAGGTACGTTACATACCATGCATAACCTAGATCCATAGACTTTCATCCAGTTGCTCTCAGACCAATTAATACTAACATTATTACCATCATCCAGGCCGACGGCCGCATCCTCAACATCCGAATAGAACCCAACGCCCAAATCCCTCCCCACCTCACCGCCCCTAAAGCCCCCCGCCATATGCAACAACAACCACCACCTTCTCCCTTCGACAACTCGCGTGAACAAGCCGACCGTGAGCGCCGTGAACACCGCCGCGCAGACCCGCAGATCCAGGATGGCCGCTATGGATTCGCTGATGGACGGCAAGATCTGTACGATAATAACAGTGCTAGCGGCGGGAGAGACAGGCGGGGTGCGGGGAGGTGGGGAGGTAGTGGCTCAGGGCGAGGGCAGAATGAAGATAAGGGACTTTACAGCGATCAGATGATTGTGGATGAGCCAGCGGGCGGTGCGCGGAGGAGGGGCGGAAGGGGGAGGTAGGAAGGCAGGGTCGATACCTTCATTCTGCTTCGTCATTGGACGGATAAGTTACGGATATTAGGGAACGCATTTTGGGTGTTTAGCTAGGTGACTACGGGTGGGCGAAGACTGAATAAGGGGGCTCAGGTTGGTATCTGGCGCATTTGTTTTGTTTTGTTTTCGTTTCTGTTTTTGATATACGGCAGGCAGGCTATTTGGCGTGGGACTTGAGATAGAATACATATTTGGCGCCTTTTTTTTCGCATATGCGTTGTATTGTATCATATGGATATTTCGGGGATGAGCCATGTTATTCACCTTTTTGTTTTTGACTATACCACCACCCGGGTTAAATCAAATCTACTACGCACCATCTGTCCAGCATGAGCATCGAAAACCTCTAGAACTATTAAGGTTGACGCGATTAGCGCGTCCCAAACCTTAGCGCATATCGCGCTTGGTGGGCATCCAAGCCCGAACCGCGAGCTCTCAATGCCATATGTAAAACACAACCCAAATTCTCCATACACTCCCAGCCAAACCATCTTTGCCAGCCAAAGATGAGCAATGGGTCCGCGCACCTCGTAACCCGCCTGGCAAGAGCCAGCCGATATAATTCCTCTCGACTGGCCAATGCGAACCTGAAACGATTGTCCTCCACCACAGCCTCTTCCTCCGCTGCTCCGCAAACCCGACAATGGTCGACCCCCCTTGCGAAATCGCTTGGTGAAGCGATAAGCGTGCGCACTCCCGCCTCACTATCTACTTATAAGGAGTTTGTGAAATTGCACTAACTAGTTTAATTGGAAACTTTACCAGGTCACCGGCCCCGTCCCCATCGCAGCATACATGCGCCAATGCCTCACATCCCCGGACGGCGGCTACTATACATCCCGAGGACAGGAGGGGTCGGGAACCGAGGTATTCGGCACCAAGGGGGACTTTGTCACGTCGCCGGAGATCTCGCAGGTTTTTGGTGAGTTGTTGGGGATATGGACGATTGCGGAGTGGATGGGGCAGGGGAGGAAGAAGGGTGGGGTGGAGTTGATTGAGCTGGGGCCGGGGAAGGGGACGCTTATGGGGGATATGTTGAGGGTAGGTTGGTTTCGTTGGTTTGATGTCTGTGGCTGAGGGGATTTGGCTGATTGTGTGGGTGGATGAATTGGGTAGTGTTTTCGGAATTTCAAGAGCTTCGCGGAGGCGATTGAGGCGGTGTATCTAGTCGAGGCTAGTCCGGTTCTGAGAGAGGTGCAGAGGAGGTTATTATGCGGAGATGCGCCGATGGAGGAGGTGGAGGCGGGGTATAAAAGTGTTAGTACACATCTGGGCGTCCCGGTTATATGGACGGAACATATCAAGTTCATTCCGGAGGGTGAGTTCATTTTCATTCTGTTCCCTCTTCAACCTTCTGTATGATACTTACGAACCTATTTACGCAGCAACGGACAAAACCCCCTTCATCTTCGCGCACGAATTCTTCGACGCCCTCCCCATCCACGCCTTCCAATCCGTCGCCCCCGCCCCATCCGATACCGATACCATCAACACCCCAACCGGCCCCGCCACCCTACACAAACCCTCCACTCCCTCCTCCACCCCGCAATGGCGCGAACTCGTCGTCTCCCCCAACCCCGAAACCCCCGACGTGAAAAGCGGCAAGGAACCCGAATTCCGCCTCTCCCTCGCCAAAGCCGCCACCCCTTCCTCCCTCGTCCTCCCAGAAACCTCTCCCCGCTACAAGGCGCTGAAATCAACCCCAGGCTCAACCATCGAAATCAGCCCAGAAAGCCAGACCTGCGTGCAAGACATTGCCCGCCGGATCGGCGGTTCGTCATCGCAACCAAGAGAAGCACCATCTGGCGCAGCTTTAATCCTCGACTACGGCACCATGGACACCATCCCGATAAACTCCCTGCGCGGGATACAGAAACACAAACTCGTCTCCCCCTTCGCTGCGCCGGGACGGGTTGATCTCAGCGCTGATGTGGATTTCACGGCCCTGGCTGAGGCTGCTATTGATGCTAGTCCCGGGGTTGAGGTGTATGGGCCGGCGGAGCAGGGGAGTTTTCTGGAGACGTTGGGGATTACGGAGAGGGCGGGGCAGTTGATGAGGCGGGCGGGGGATGAGGAGAAGAGGAGGGCTATTGAGGTTGGGTGGAAGAGGTTGGTTGAGAGGGGGGGTGGGGGGATGGGGAGGCTGTATAAGGCTATGGCTATTGTGCCGGAGAGTGGGGGGAGGAGGAGGCCTGTTGGGTTTGGGGGGAGTGTTGGGGTGTGAGTTGATTAGGGGTATGCATAGGGGTTTATATGTGGAATGTACGATATGAGATTGATGGTCTTGGGTTTAGATGTTTGATGGGTGTCATGATATAGAATGACCATTTCAGGGCGGCGTATCGATAAGTAATGGATACAAATTTCACCTGCCTGCGAAGGGCAGCAATGATATATCATAAGCCTAGGAGAATCTATCTATCTTCAGTCAAATGAACAAAGAACAAAACATATAAAAAGCAGTCATTATAACCATCCATCCCATCCCATCCCATTCCCATTCCCATTCCCAGCCCTCACCAAAACGCCCATCCATTACCCATACCCATTATCCAAGCATATCAACCCATGCCCTCCCCTCCCCACCCCCCTTATGTATTCAATACTCCTCCCAAACATCCCTAACCCACGCAACCGTCAACCTCTCATCCGCCCCATATTTCTCCTGCCACTTCACAAACCCGCCATCAAGCACATAAACCCTCTGCCTCACACCCTCCTCCTCGCTACTACCCAACGTCCGTTCCCGCTCGCGGAGATACTTTAGCGCCGCTGAGGGCCCCCGCTGCTGCGACAGGGCGCAGTGGAAGATTACCTGCTCTTTGTCGGCGAGGGTGGTGAGAAGGGACCTTAGCTGGGTGGAGAAGGTCGAGCTGGGGTGCCAGTGGGAGTTGAGGATGTGGCCGCCGATGTGGTCTGTGGAGTGGGAGGGGTGTTAGGTGGTGGTTCGTTGAAAGCGGGGGTATCTGAGGGAGGGGTATGGGATGTTGGATATGTGTTATTGGGGGAGTATCACGTACCGGAATCCCGCACGTCTACTATCGCGAGCTTGGAGGCGGTTGTGGGAGTGAGTAGGAGACCGGCCAAGGTCTCGCGGGATATGCGGGGGAGAGTCGCGATGGAGACGGAGGACATGGCGGGCTGTCTGTGGGAGTGGAGGGAAGAAAAGGGTTAAGGTTCTATCGCCAGCACTGTATATGCCCCCCTGGAAGCGAGATGTGTATTTATTTAATATATCTTTCGTGGTTGCAAGTCTATTGTCGTCGTCGTCGTCGAAAATCTATTGGCCAACACTTTCCATATCACGTGACGCCTCGAATTCTCAAAATTCGCAGGCGTCAATCCGCGAATTCCAACTCAACAGGAGACAAACCATCCGCCAATATCCCCAACACCCGCCTCCATCTGCCAATTGCTTGCCAGCGATCTACACATATGTCGATATCGCCTCTATAAACCCTCATCTCCCTCCAATTTCCACAATGGAGGCCCGCCACCTCGCCCGGGCCCTCCAACTCACCACTACCTCCTCGAGCCGAACCCTCCGTCTCTCCTCCGCCCCCAAATGCCCATTCTCCTGCCCATCCCGTTCCTTCACAACAGCAGCAAGATGCCTCAGTAGCACGGCGGCCCCCTCCCCTGCCCCCCGACAACGGCAGGTCGTAAAACCCTTCGTCTTCGGTGCCGACATCCCCCGCAACAATGCAGACAAACTCGACTCCCTCTCCAAAGTCCTCGACAACTTCGACTTTTCCAGCCCGCGCCGCAGCAGCCCAGCAGGACAACAAACCTCCAGGTCGAAAGACTCAACCCCATCTTCCACCTCCACCTCGGACAACAACCTCAGCGACAGCGCGCACCTCTCCGTCCTCGCAAGCGACGTACGTCGGACCGTCATCGACCTGCCCCGCGCACGCCAGCAGGGTCAAGTGGACATGCGACTCACACCATCGCTGGGGCGCACGGTGCCTGTCGATGCCAAGGCGGGTGTTGACCTCGCGAGAGCGTTTCAGCAGCTGGAGAAGAAGTGTCGGGTGAATGAGGTGAAGAATATGGCGATGGCGCAGAGGTTTTATGTGCGGAGGGGACAGATGAAGAAGAAGTTGAAGAGGGATCGGTGGGCGAAGTTGTTTAAGGCGGGCTTTAAGCATACGATCGATAGGTGTCAGCGGTTGAGGAAGCAGGGGTGGTAAGGTTGAGGAGGTTTTGTGGGGGTAGGGGAGGATAGGGGGGTGAAAGCTGGGGTTTACATGAGCTTTCTGTTAAGGTGTTTGAGATGGGCAGGTCATAGATATTGAAGGAGAAGTGTATTTGTATCTATAGGTTTTTTTTATGTGTACTATTCTGATGGTTCTATCATCTATCTCTTTTGTTATATTCAAATAGAGTTCGTTTTCCTGCCGTGGATGTTCATCAAATTGCTAGGTACAGCAAGATCTTCCCTACAAAATGCTGTACATATGATATTTAATTGATATATAGGTAGGTATCTTGAGGTATCTTCAAAATCGTCATTCATTTCGCGCGAGAAACAAGAAGAAAAACAAAAATCCTCTCGAAAATAAAGCACATGCTGAAGCAGAGACCAAATATATCTCCAAAAAGAAACATCATACAAAGATCTCACCGGGTATATATATCCATCCCACCATCCAATTTCACCTCTCACCTCACATAACCCAACTCACCAATCAACCCGCACACTCGCTCAATCCCTCTTCCCAACCCCCGAATACCCTCCATATCCATATCCTCCATACCCTCCATACCCCCCTCCCCCTCCACCACCCCCACCATTCCCAATCCCAACCCCAACCCCATTCCCCCCTCCACCCCCATTCAACCCATACCCACCAAGCCCATAACCCCCCTTCCTCGCACCCGGCGCCGTGCGTCCCAAAATCCCCTCGCGAAACCC
>JANTQI010000110.1:0-48008 GCA_032988985.1 Emmonsiellopsis sp. PD_5
GATTCCTTCCACTACTTGGGTTGCATGTAGCTAGATTCAATCCATCAAGCTCTTCGTCCTCCAACATAACAGGCTAACTCAATATATTGAACACTAGTTACACTATATAACAAGATTGAATTCACTGAGAAAAGGAAAGAGAAAAGAATGTAAGATCACAAGATTATACAATATAAAAGAAAGGAAATATGTAAGATCAGAGCAGATTAATATTAGTATGAAGGCCTCTGATTGGTCAGATGATTTTCTGGCCTAGAGCTGGAAAATCAGAGAGTCATTCAGACTGATCATATGATCAAAGCTGCAAGGTCTGATGAGCTATGAAATAGAGGTATAAGGGCAGAGCCCTTCATATTATCCCCCCCTATGTGGATGAGGGCAGGCAGGCAGAAGCTCAGGCTCAGAGAATCAGACACAGTTTCACAGTGGGGGGTCATCAGTCAGGTGGAGTCCTTCATATCAGGTAAGCACAGTAGTGTCATAGAGGGTGAAGGCTGGTTCCCATGTCAGAGTGTTATATTCAAGCCATTTCACAAGGTATTGGAATTCACAGCTGTGCAGACAGTGGTTGAGGATAGCTTTAATTTCATATTTAACCTCATTATCTTCACTAATAATGCTGAGTGGGTGCCAGTCAGAGACTTCCTGTAAGGGGAATAGGTTGCTGGAGGCTTTACAGAGTAGGTTCATATAAAACATGTTATAAATTCCAGATAGTGTGTTAAGGCAGTAGTTATAACTGCTCAGAACTTTGGTTACAGTGTACTTTATATAGCAGTAGTCAAGCATGCAAGAGGGGCAGTCCATGGTGATATTACAGAGGTCTAACCAGACCTTATCCCTGACTTTATATTATTTGGCAGGCTGTTAATGGGTGTTCATGTGATCCTATTGGTCTTGCTGGGCACTGGCCATGAATGATTTAGCCCACTTGTGGGCTTGTTTAAGCTTGGTGACAATAATGTCTGCTATCTGGATTGGACTGCAGGGAGATGGAGATGGTTCAGAGGATTCAGCAAGGTTAAAGGCTTTAAGGTTGTAATCATGCAAGAGAAAGAATAGGCTGACCTCAGTACTTACTGCATTACAACCATTGATTGCAAGTTCAGCACAGGGTAAAAGTTCATTCCAGTCATTTTGTGCATGCAAACAGAATTTTCAGAGGTAGTTCTTAACAGTTTGAATTATATGTTCAGTACTGCCATCAGTTTCAAAGTGATAGATGGTTAAGAGGCATCAGGTGATCTTCAGGAGCTGGCATATTTGGGACCAGAGAGCTCTGATAAACTGAGTTCTCCAGTCTGAAATAATTATATAAGGTAGACCATATAGACAGTAAAACAGGCTTCAGAGAAAAGCATCAGCTACAGTTAGTGCATTCATACTATCACAGGGTTCCAGGATGATGCCTTTGCTCAGATGGTTAACAATGATGAAGATGTTTTTGCATTCACTACTTTCAGGCAGACTTACTGTAAAGTTAATAGAGACATTGTACCAGATGTATTCAGAGATCAGAAGAGACTTAAGGAGGCCCTGGCAGTAATTACATTATACTATTATTAATCAGCAGAGATTGCAGTTCCATGTGAACTGTTAGATATCTTGTGACATGTTTAACCAATAGAAATCTCAGGATATAATTTGGTAGAGAGCTTCACAGCTTAAATGGCCAGTCATTAGGAAATCATAAGTTTTCTGGATGATTCTCATACAGAGTGGTTTAGAATCAGGAACCCACTGCCTCCTCTGGAAGCAGAGCTGGGCTCCAGCATTAAGAGAGCACTCAGTGATGTTAATGTGGGCCTGCAGCTCTGAAGGGAAATAGGTGGCATTCTTCTGCACTATGTCAGTCATTATGTAAAGATGGCTGTCAGAGTTTACAGATGTGTTCCACAGTTTCTGGAGTGATAGCTGGCAAGGCTCAGATGGGTCTCTTTTAGAGATTATAAGGGTTACAGGCAAGATGTGTATTACACCATAAGTGGTTGCTTCAGATTCTTTAAGGATCTGCAGGTTAAGAAGTTATTATTTACAATTCACCTAATGGGCATCAGAGTCTTCAGACAGTATATCTTACTTACAGTGAGATAGGGCATCAGCCATTAAGTTTTCAGTGCCTGGGCAGTAGTGGATCATAAAATGAAAGCAGCTCAGAAACTCAGCCCAGTACATCTGGCATTTCAAGAGCTTGCAGGTGGTTATGAAGTACCAGAGGTTCTTATGATTTATAATGATTTTAAATTCTTTCACACTACAGAGTTCAGAGTCCCATTCCTCTAGGGATCAGACAATGGTGAGCAGTTCCTTATCATAGATCTTATAGTTCACTTCAGCAGGACTGAGTTTCTTGGACATAAACATGCATGAGTGCAGGACATCTTTATCATCCCATTACATGAGGGCACCACCAGTGACATAGCCAGATGAGTCTGTTTCAACTACAGTTAGATGGTCAGAGTCAAATGAGAGTAGCATCAGAGCAGATATGAACATCTTTTTGAGACATTTAAAGGTAATCTCAGCTTCTTTAGTCCACTGGAATAGCTGGTCTTTTTACATGAGATCTGTGAGGGGTCAGATGATGTCAGAGAAATTCTGGATGAAGCAGCAGTAGAAGTTCATAAAGTCTAAGAAGTCTCATACACCTTTTACTGTTGTAGAGGCCTCTCATTCTATGATAGCAGTGACTTTCTTGGGGTTCATGCAGACTCCCTTCCCTGCCTCTATGATGAAGCTAAGATAGGTTATCTCTTTAACTTCAAATGTGCATTTATCAATGTTAACTGAGAGGCCATATTCACAGAGTCAGATGAGGACTTTTCAGACCTGTTCACAGTACTGCTTCAGAGATCCATCAGTGAATATAAGAATGTCATTGAGGTATGCAAAGGCAAATTCATCAAGGTAGTCACATAATGCCCAGTTAATATACCTTTGCCAGATACTCAAAGCATTTATAAGGCTGAAGAGAGTGACTGTCCACTCAAACAGGCCATATTAGGTTCAGAAAGCAGTCAACCACTCATCTCCTTCTGTAATGCAGATCTTGTAGAAAGTAAAGATAATATTAAGCTTTATGAACCACTTGGCTCATCTGATCCATTTAATGGTCTCATTGATCAGCAGTAATGGATAATGGTCTTTACAGGTCAGATAGTTAAGACCACAGTAGTTAATGTAAAACCAGAGGCTGCCACCCAGCTTCTTAGCAAACAGCACAGGGGTGCCAGCAGGCAAATTGCTGACTCAGATGAAACCTTTATTCAGAAGGTCATTAAGAGTCTTACAGAGCACTAGAAGTTCATCATGGAACATATTATATAATAGGCCCCATGAGGGCTGCAGGTCTTTACCATTTACTTTCTCAAGCTTGATATGGTGATTATGCATGCCACAGTGAGGCAGAAGCTTATCAGTGGCTTTATGATTGAAAATGTCAAGAAATTCATGATAGTGTGAAGGGAGAATGGTCACAGGGTCAGTCTTTAGTTTGCTGGAGAGTCAGAACAGCACTTTCTCTATGTCAGCTATGCTAGTGATGAAAATCTCAACAGGTAATTAATTCTTAGTTTTTTGGTTGCAGTGGTGGAGGAGATCATAGGCATTTACAGAGATCTAATGGAGGTTGAAAGTGGTCTTATAAATGTCATTCTTAAAGATGTGAAAGTCTCCCAGGAACACCATGCATCAGTTTTGGGTGTTAACTAAGGCCTGATTATTAGATAACCATGAAAGGCCAAGCATCAGGTCACAAGAGAGGTTTTCAATCTTGTATGTATAGGCATTCTCTTTGAGGTGTCCTTCAACATTAATATTAAGTTTCACCATGTTTCAGATGAAGTTACCAGTGTCTCTATTAACACCTTCAAGCCTTTGGGGGGGAATTGGAATATGCAGGAGTTTATGTTGGCTAATCATATAAGAATGAATCATTATATAATAGTAGCAACCACTGTCTATCATAGTGTTCATATTAAAGAAATGATTTACTACAGTAGGTACAAGAATTACAGAAACAGTTATTTTCATCTTAAAGGTTCTTCTATCTAACTCCAGGTGCTTCTGCTCACAATTTCAGGTAGAAGCTAGTCTTTTTCCAAGTCTGATTGGGCATCTTTAAAGTCTTCCTCCTCTTTGGTCTTCATTTGTGCAGGAGTGGCTCATACAGGAGCATGTCTTGGAGCAGGCTTCAGTGGAACATGAGGGTTCAAATAGCTTGTGGCCTAATGGCCAGGTTTGTCACAGTTAATGCAAATGTTTTGGGTGCAGCAGTTGTTAACAGTGGCAGCAGTCATATTTGGGATGCAGGCTGCATTCATACAGGCAGTATACTCTCAGTCCATAACATTGGGATCAGCAGGCAGAGCAGCAGGTGGTGCAGAGAAGCTGGGGGTAGTAGGATTGCAATGGAATTGGCCCTGGATAGCCTTAACCTGGGTCATGTTATTCTCAATCTTATGCAACTTGGTGGTATACTCATAGTATAACAGTGGTTCAGAGAGGGTAACAGTCTGCTGAAGGAGTTTGACATTGATTGCCTTCTTAAGGAGTCCCTTCTTAATTGTATCATCCCAGAACTGGCCATTCACTTCCAAGATCTTCTGGTTAAATTGTGAGATAAAGGCAGTGATTAGTATATTGCACTGGCAGATGCTCTGAAGCCAGTTCAGAGCTTTCTGGGCATATAAGGGGTTAATAAAAAGGATGTCTAACTAATGAAAAATGATTTTAGATGACAGTATATTATCTTCATTGGCTTTCATCCATGGATGAAATCAGATGACAGCAGTTTCAGTGAGCTTATTATAAATATACCATGCCTGGTCTTCTGGAGTTCTGATGGCTGCACCATCTGTACATATCTTAAATATGACCTTAAGACACCATTCTGAGTAGTCAGAGAAGTTCTCTCCATTAAAGGTAGAGATAGAGTCAAGTTTTTCTTTCAGGCATTTATGTGGGTCTTCCAATGGAGCTGTCAGAATGGGCAATGGTATAGAGGTTTAAGCCTGGTTTGTAAGGCTCTGAACCTGCTTGGTGAGCATTTAAATTTACTTGTGAAGCTCAGCCACTTTAATCTCTTATGGAAAGTGATTATCAAGTGATAGATTCATATCCATAGCAGCAGATTCATAGGATTGTTCAGAGTTGGAGAATTCAAAGGTAAATCTCATAAGAAGTTGGTGAGTTAATGTGGACCATCAGGGCTCTCATGCCTTTTACTGACACAGTGTCCAGTATAATGGAATAGTATAATAGGTTGTATGAAATTGGTGTCTCACATGGACCTTTCACCAGCACTGTAGGAGTTAAATATTGGATTTTAAAGGATTCTGTGGAACACACAATTATATATCAGAAGCAATGGAGTTTCAGAGGATCTCTGACAAAAGATTAATGAGTGAATTTAAAATGTAACAGGCTAACTTAATATATTAAATACTAGCTATACTATATAACAAGATTGAATTTGCTGAGAAAAGGAAAGAGAAAAGAATGTAAGATCACAAGATTGTGCAATATAAGAGAAAGAAAATATGCAAGATCAGAGTGGATTAACATTAGCATGGAGGCCTCTGATTGGTCAGGTGATTTCCTGGCCCAGAGCTGGGAAATTGGAGAGTCATTCAGGCTGATCATATGATTGGAGCTGCAAGGTCCAACAAGCTATGAAATAGGGGTATAAGGGTGGAGCCCTTCACATAATGTGACTTCCTGATGATTGCAAAGACAATCAACCACCCACTTGGTACAGAACAGTGTAATTAGGTAGTTTCTGTCAGAGAGATTGATCTTAATAGGATAGCACAGCAATTGGCACTTTAAGGGACTTTAATTTCACTCATTCCTTTAATGAGTGAGCCCTTATTCATGCTTTCATTGCCCACAAATAGATTCTAGGCAGAGGTGGTTTGTGGTTCTCAATTCCAAGATGTCTCAGAGTGGATAATAGGTATCCATAGAATACTAATTAATAAACTTGACAGTTAATTTACTGCTTAATGCCAGCCAGCATTCCTGTTGCAGAAGTATCAATGATTAGCTCAGAGGTTCTCAAGTAGCAAAGCTGGGCCTGAACACATATGACAATGGCATAAGTAGCCAAGCAAAGGCATGTATTATAGCCTGCATGCATGGAAAGAGGAAAAATAAAGAAGGGAGACAAAAAAAGGAATATTAAAAGAAAATAAAGAAAGGGAAAGGATACATGTTGTAAACTCAGATCTGTGAGTAAAAGAGACTAAATTCCTAGAGATGCTAGTTCTACTTCATTAAAGTGGTATTCTGAGTTGTACAGACAGTTCCATGAAGGTAAAGACCAGTTTGCTGGGTAGAAATTTAACCCATCTAAAAAAAAGAAAATATCCCCCACTGCTGTTACCATATTGCCTTGCCACTATCTATAACCATTGCTGCCCATTACTCACTGCTGAAAACATCCTCATCAGTGCCCCTGCTGTCTTTGTTTTTCACCTCAGCCAGATTGATTTCATGTTGTGGAATCCAGGTTGCCTGGATGGCAACATGAGATTGTGCCTCAGAGCATGTCCAATGGCATAAATGCCTTATGACTTGACTTCATTGGCAATCTTTACTGCCATCATTATCACTGTCATTGATCACATTCACATTCTGCTGGGATCATGCTTGGCAATATGTTGCCAATTGGTGGAGTGGTTGGTCAGCTGGAATTGCCCTGTACAAGCAACAGAATTATATGATTGGCAGGGGTAATCCACTGGGTCTTGCCACCACTTACAGGGAGGAGTTGAGGGATGGGGGGGAGACTGCTGGAACAAGGTAAAGAGGCATTAGTATGCATAAGCTGCAAGCCTCTGGGAGCCTGGTGGGGTGCACCATGGGTCCACCTCTGAGCCTAGTGGTTTTGGAGCGTCAATCTCTCTTTCATTGGATGAGAAAAATTGAAGGGCCAAAAAAAAAATCAAAAGGCAAAAGGGCAGATTCAGAAGACCGGGCAGGTGAGGTCTCCCGCAAAACGCGATTTCTGGCAGGTAGAGGCTGGAGGAACAGAAAATATGGTTAAAAACAAATCAAAGCAAATCAGAACAAATGGTCACAGCAGACAGGAAAGAGACTGATCTGGAAGTGGAGACAACAACCATGGGTGTAGCCGCAATCTCCAAGGAGGGGGGAGATGGGATGGGAAGGTGGGTGAGACAACAGGCAGCAACCGGGGGCGGCGCGGCCGGACGGAGAACAGGAGGAAAAAGAAGAAGTTGGGCAGGATTCAGGGTGGCAAGGGACGGTCCTTATATAGTCAGAGCCGTGGGCGGGCGGCGATGACGGTACGGCGTATTGGGGCGCCAAACCTAAACAGGCAAGACTAACCGGAAGGGGGAATTCACAGGTCCTCGTTTTACATCTGAAATCCGATGCTGACGTAGATCAGCGATCAGTTACCGTAAACCACAATTTGGTTCCTCAAAAACTTGACCTTTTCAATGGAAACCACCCTCTTCCATACTTCATAATGCAAAGCGCACGGCTTGGCGACCAGTGTCTGACAGAGTTGACGTGTTTAGCCTCTACTTCTGTAGGTCCACTGCGGCAATTCTCTCCATCACTCCATCATCGACGAGCTTGCTCACTTCAAGCAGACAATTTTTCAAGTAAAGTCGGTGTCTGTCCTGTATTCCGGATATCATCGTTGCCATAGTCAGCGGCCAGCAAAGAAGGGAAGCCGTAGCGGCTTTCAGGTCTAGTTTCAGAGATTCTGGATTTTCGTCGACAATAACTGGGGCAGGGGTAGCAGAGTCGCCAGCTACAATCAGCCCTAGGCCGTATGGCACACTTGCACAGATATCGTCGGCTAAATAATGGATTGCCGTCCTAGTAGCCCCGACCAGAATACCCCTGGGGCCGAAATGTAGTGACTGCTCGAGTAGGGACTGAGTTCTGAGCATAATATCATTAACCACTAGGCGTAGCGCACGATAGCGGTTCCACATTCCTGCATGTCCCATGGACGGATAGATATGAACAATATTGTCGCAAATTCTCCCGCGGATCCCGAGAAGCTCGTTTCCCTGCTCGGTATATGAGCTGTAGTAGTCCTCTGTAGCTAAATTCTCCACCCAAGTGAGTAAAGCGTCATCGAGCATTTGAGCGTCCTGCAAAAGAGACCGGAGTTTCAATGTCCCATCACAACCCAGTATTAGAGGATTGGCAGAAGCCCCGAACAAATGCCTAGCTCGATAGCGTATATTGGAGACCCCCACCATACAGCGATCCAGTCCCAGCGCAAATCCATGCTCTCCATACTGAGACCCGTCCTGAAGCCAAGCTGGCGTGTCCATACTCCGTAAAAGCAACGAGCGTAGAAGCTGACGTCGGACTAGTTTATCCAACTCACGCCTGCTACTTATTCCCTGACCATGCTGCCGTCGCAAATTGAGAACAGCCATTGCGCCATCGTGATGAGCAAAGCTTCGGGAAGCCACGGCTTGAAGAGTCGGGTTCGTCGTGGAAGATTCATTCTTGTCCATCACCGAATTCTCATAGAAACTTAAAAGCATTATGGAAAGGAGCACCTCGTCACCCGCAGCTTGATTCACGTCCTTCAAGGCCAAGTTAGTTTTGAGCAGAGCTCTTGAGTACTTGCCACCGGCCGCGGCTAGGGCAGCATGGCTTCTTCGGGCACGACCAAACGTAGCATGCGATACAGCGAGTACCGCGAGGCTGAGGATAGATTGGGGATCGTTGTAGCGCCAATTATCAAGCACACATTTTAAATGGCTGTCAGCAATTTCGGGGGAGCCGTGCGGTAGCTCAAGAAAACACCTGGCGTAGTAGTTCAGGGCTTGCTCGTCCAGGGGTATCGACAGAGCTGGTAATATCAAGCGCCCTGGCTCTATATATGGCGGCCCTCCTATCAAAGAGTCAACCGACGGTATCGAAGCGCTTTCTGTTTCCCCTGGTGTAGTAGGTTTTGGGCTGGTGTTTTTGGGTTGGTGTGCCTGAGACGACGAGTTCACGTTTGGCCCACGAGGTCGTTTTCGTCGACCGACTGCGAATTCATTCTCGTTCAGGAATATAAATTTCTCAGTGCCTTCATCATTTTCGCATTCGAGGTTCGATTTTTGGCACCGATTACAAACCGGGCGACCTTCATCACACTGCAGGTATCTCTTTGTTAGTTGCCTGATTCTTCAGATCGCAGGGGCTGCCACTGACCTTCACACGACGCCGCTTGCAGGTACGGCACCCGCGGCTTGGAAACGGCATGATGCTCGAAGTCCTAGCGAGAGGAGGAAGACGTCCGGGTTGCTGGGCTGCTTCTCGTGATTTCGTTATTTCGAGAAGAACGCCACTGAAGTTTTGGGCGGCTGATTATTTAGTTAGCGCTTCTGGGATGACCCCGAAGCCGAAGCGCATCGGCAATAGCGGCAAAGTCCGATGAGTCTCCAGCACCACGAGCTACCAGCTTGCTTCGATTAGTAGAGCAATTCGGAGCTTCACATCATGTCACCCAAATGATAAGCAATGAAAGTTGCCAATAAGGCTCAAAAAATATCAATTATCACTAGCACTAACCATTCGCCCCCTATATCCCAGCCAATCTATGCATGCCCAGCAACCGCCTTTGGAATATACGGTTCTTCCAAATACTTCGTCTCGTCCGCCGTCAGTCGCATGTCCCGCACCGCACAGGCATCATCCATTCTCTCGCCACTCGTCAGTCCGACAATCGGAATAGCACCCTTTCCCCGGATCCACGCCAGTGCAACCTGGCTCATCTTCCAGCCCTTCTTCCCAGCCAACTCTTCAAGTCGATTCACGATGATCTCATCTTCCTTCGTAAGACCACCAAGAAAAGCAAGAGTGCTCTTCGATCGGTTCGAGTCGACCCCCACGGGTTTTGCCAACAGGCCACTATACAGCGGCGAATATGGGAGCAAGCCCACGCCAGTCTCGTTGCAGAACTTGTTCATCTCCCTCTCCTCCTCCCTATACAGGAGACTATAGCGATTTTGCATGCTCACGAATTTTGTCCAGCCATTCTTTTCGGCGATGAATTGCATGCGGGCAAACTGGTATGCCCACATGGAACTTGCGCCGATGTAAAGGACTTTCCCGGACTGCACAAGGTCATGGAGCGCTTTCATGGTCTCTTCTGGCGGGACCGTGGGGTCATATCTATGGATCTGGAGGATGTCGATATATTCCGTCCCAAGTCGCTTGAGCGAGGCGTCCACGGCTTTGAAAATGGCCGCTCGTGATAAACCTGTGGTAATCAAGAGGGTTAGGCAAATTTCTTCTCGTCTCTCCAGGGAGCTGATGTTTGCTTACCTCCCTGATTGATGTAATCCCTGCTCTTCTGCATCTGTCGTTCAAAAAACCAGTTGAAAGTAGCAGGCTCATTGGGGACGGTGCCATATATCTTTGTCATGAGAGTAACCTTGTTTCGTGGAATCTCGAATTTTTTGATCGCTTTTCCAATAATCTCCTCGCTTACGCCACTGGAATATACGTTCGCAGTGTCCCAGGTAGATATACCTGCCAGTTCCATTAGCTCCTGGTCATCTCACTTTCAAGTTTTCTACCAATATTTTTCTTTCTCACCTCTATCCCAAGCAGCTTTCAGAATCTCCAACCCTTCCTCTTCATTCACCGCCCAGTCTTGCCAATCCTTATGGCCAATCCCCATAGCCCCAAGGATAGGCGAGGAGACTCGGAGGCCAGAGGTGCCCAGCTGGACATACTCGACTTTCGTGGCGTCTAAGTTGCTTTGCAACGAGGCAGGAACGGGAGGGAAATTCATTTTCGTTAAGAGGTTGGATTTCTCTGGAATTTCGATGGAGGAGGCGTTCACTTGATTCAAATAGTACTGTGTTTATGAAGGGAGTCGTGGTTATTTCGTTGATTATCTTAGGACCTCAGAAGCATCAGTGCCCTTTATATACGCAAAGAAACTCAGCCATTCCAGCGAGGGCCGGAGATATGACTCGGGATCGGGATGGGGATGACCATTCCTATTCCCATCAGTTATGTACATACTATGTAGTGGGAAGGTGGGGAGTGGGCGTTCCACAGTTCTTGTTCATCTCGAGAGTAATTCCCAAGTAGGCTAGCCAGAGCAACTAACTCGTTAAACTAATCCACAGGCCTTTGCACATGTAGTTAGCCATTGCTTGTTTTGAGTCGGTCTCGATTCTAAAGTTAACATAGAGACTTTCGGTACATGTACAGTACATAAAAAAGCTACCATTCCTTGCGCAAGGAACGATCTCTTGGCCCGTCGATTTAAGGATTTAAAGTTGTGTGGGTCCATTGCCGTTCCTGGTTTAGCCGAACCGTTCCTGAAGGGAAGATCCTAACCCGTTCAGGCGAAACTCACGATCGACCCACAGCTTCTTCAACGTTCGAACTTCTTCTCACAACTCCGCAAACTCCATTCCAACTATGCATGATACCCACTGCCACTGAACGATTTATAAGCTGAATGAAAATGCTTTGATATTTTCGGCATTTAGTCTGTCCGATCGAGGCGAGGCGGCAAACAACGGTAATTGCTCATTAGCAGCTCCGCAAAGTCCGTTGTTTTGGAGACGGCATTTTCTTTTCGGATGGATGCGTGAAAATAGGGATGTCTGAGCGTGCGTGGTGGACTCGCGGGAGAGTATCGTCGGGTTTAGGACAGAGTACATCAATGGTCATGGCAACTGATTTGCGTTGGGACGATGAAAGTAGGTCCGAGAACAAACCGAATTGATACGCATTTGACAAATTACTTATGATGGGGGGGAGCAAATGATAGGTTATGCATTGGCACGCGATTGAAAGTATTGGAACAAGTATGTCGTGGATTCATTAAGGCCGTCATTCACAGGTTTGACATCAAATCATAAAAGGCGAGAGCGAAATCCGAGCTCACAATTTATCAAGCCATCAAAAAGATCCAACATCGTACTAAGTGTTTAAATACTCTCAAACTTCTCAAAAAACGGACCCAATTTCTCAAACTCCCTCTTCACAACACTGGCATGCTTCTCCGATCGAGGCCGTATACGGATAGGATACTTGAGCGGCGCAATAACAAATCCCCCTGAATACCCCGTCAGCGGCGAGGTATCGATCTCCTCACCACCTGAATCGAAATCAAAAGCCCAGACTAGTTTCGAAATCACAAGCCGCAAGGAATTCTCGGCTACTTTCTGCCCGGAGCAAATGCGCCGCCCTGCCCCGAATCCATACGTGAGTTTACGTTGCTCGCTTTCATAAGCAGCGGTTGTGTCGTTGGAAATTGTGCCGTATTTGTTGTTAAGCCAGCGGTCTGGATTATACTTGTCTGGTTCAAAATAGTCGTCCTCGTTGTGCTGGATTGCCCAGGCATTTATGAGGAATGTTGTGCCGGCGGGGAAGACGTAGCCCTTATACGTGTCCGTTTCCGTAAGCATGTGGGGGACACCGCCTGGGGCAACAGGGCGCCATCGAAGTGCCTGGTTTTTATATCGTTAGTAGCAGGAACCGACAAGCAGCATTCGAAATAGTGCACTAAAAAAGCCTCCTACCTCGTTCATACAAGCTTCGATATACGGCAACGATCCCAAATCATTCGGCGACGGCAGCCTATCCGTTCCACAGCACCTATCAACTTCTACCTGCGCCCGCCGCAACGCCTCCTGGTTCTGCAACATGCCCAATATAAACGACAACAATGTCGAGGAAGTCGTATCAGACCCGGCCTCCATCATAGAACCGCCCAGGTAAACAATCTGCTCATCCGACAGCCCATTCTTCTCCTTGTTCTCAATCACCTTCTCCATGAAGCAACCGGTAAATCTCCCTTGCCTCAACCGCTCCTCCGTCTCGCCCTTTAACCGGAGATACAACGCACGATGATCACGGCGAATCTCCCGTGCTGCCTTCTTCCACGGGGCAAAAATCCCAGGCATGTATTTGAGAAACGGGAACACATCCACCGCCCCGCCTGCCTCGCACAGCTCAGTGAATCGGTACTGTACGTCGTAGAGTGCCTGGACTTTGGGCGACTCGAATTTCTCCCCACGCTGCCCGAATACGGACGCGAGAATGATGCCCGTGGTGACGCGCTGGATATGCTGGTAGCTGTTTTCTGGGTCGCGGAGGATGTCGTATAGAGTCTGTGTGGATTCTGCGTCTTGGATTGGAAGCAGGTTACTGACTTCTCGCGGGGTAAACAATGCTTGCACCGCTTTTCGAACTGCTTTCCAACTCGGCCCATAGGGGGCAAAGAGCATGTGGACGTCGTCAGGACATATTAGGGTGTTGGCGATGTAGTTTGATGGTCGGGAAGAGTATATGCTGCTGCGTTTCTCGAGAAGCCTAGTTTCCCACGGAAAGCGCAATATAATTAATTGGCTAGATTTCTCAAGTCGATACACTCACTCCTTGAGAGGAGAAATTGAAACGATTCTCAAATATTAAGAAGCAAACCCAAATACTTACTCCTGAACATCCTTATAGTTATTCAAGATGACAAAATTCGACCCTCCAAACTTGAGCCCGATTATCGGGCCATACTTTTTCCCCCACTCCTCGAACCTGACGACCTCGCACCGTTAGCAAGTTGTGTGTCCCGGTAACTAAACAAACCGCAGCCTTCCATCGAAGAGGGTCCCCCCCGCCAAATCAATCTAACAAACTCACAAAACAAAAGCCTTCGTCCGCGGGATCAAATGCAAATTCCCCAAGACAGGAACCGTAGGCGGACCAGGCGGGAAATTCTTCGGTCTCGAGCTCGCAAGGGCTAATGGTATCAACGTCGCAGCTAGAACTGCAATAAGCAGAGCCAATATCGCACCACCAACGGCGGCGACGAGGGGGAGGTTGGGAAGGGGGATCGATGACGGTAGGTCCATATCTGCAGCCATCGCTTTGGGTTGCTTAACGGATAGCTATGAGAATATCATTTGGGGCCTGTCATGTCGCTCAAGACGTTTATTCCTGCGGGGAAGATTCAAGTTATTATACGGGAATGAGGCATGTTTTTCCATTCTCTTTCTTTACCCCTCTCATCAACATCCATGCGGCAGTAGCTGCTGCTGCAACGGGACGATCAAAACCAGTTTCCCCTCCCCCCAACCTCATCAATTGGTTGTCCAAGGCGGGTAAACAAGCCCCGGCGCGCAGGGGGTAAGCCGCTTCCTCATCTCAATCTGCACTGCACACACGGGCTGGACTTCTTTTTCTTTTTTTCATTCTGCGGCCCTGGTTCCCTATCGGTTGTCACGGTTGATGTGCGTGCATTTGAAACCCCCGCCATGTTCGAATGTTGTTATTCGCAACTGGCTGCATCTTGCATAGAGACCCCGTATAATCCCGTCTCTTCCACCCCGCTCCATACCTCCCTACAAAGAAGAATCCCTTAGTCCGAAACGGTGGTTACTAGTAGTACTTTTTCCATTCCGCTCCCCTTGTCATCAACGTCCAAAAGCAGAGCAAAGCAAAAACAAGGAGAAAGGTTTCCAACTACAATAGAGAGACAGACACCGCAGATTATATATTCGTAGGCGATTTGGGTGGAAACCCTGCCGCAGAGAAATGTAACTAACTAGCTAACTTACATAGCTAAATAACTAACTCGCACGGAGAATTCTCCCGTCCGCGCGCGCGGGGGTGTTCTAATACGAAACCTTGGGAAGGAGATCATCCGTCACGTTGGTTCGTGACGAAAAAGGGAGATCTAGCGGTGTGTTTTATGCCCGCAATGCAATCGTATTGGAGGGGATGGGGATTTCTGTATCTAATAAATAAAATTGATTCAAATGAAGCAAAATAAGGTGCTTAGTTAGGATGGGGATAAAGTCCACTAGTCATACAAAAAGGGGGGGGGAGGTTTAGAAGTCTATATATATACCAAGGGACTCCTCTTCTTCCTCCTCCTCCTCCTCCCTTCCCTTTCTTCTTCGACAGCCGCAGCCATATACCATAACGAAACGGGTTGATTTCAATTTCGTTCAAACCCATCTACTCATTATATATAACCTCCCTCCACTCTTTATCCAATTTCTGAGAATGCATATCAAATTAAAGTAGCAGTATGATCCGTGTCTAAGCCCGCGTGTTCCATCTATGCCGGAATCTTTCACCCAGCGTATGTAATTCTCCTACAACGGAGAGGGATTAAGGTCGTCCAGGCATTGAAACTACCCAGAGACCGCACGATGGTTAAGTATGAAGGGGGGAAGAAAGAAAGAAAGAACCATCATATATGACTGTGGTGCCATCGTATCCAGCACGATCTAAAAGTAAGATATAAAAGCTTTAACCCAAAAATAAAGGCCTTGAGGTGAATGGATGTAGTTATGTGGAGTTGAACATGCTTTTGGAAAAACAGACCCGGTTGTAGAAAAGTTAATCAACATCATGGGCCGCTCCCGCCAGCAATGGGTTGGAAGTGTTTGCCAGTCTGAAACACAAATAGTAACCATATCCAAAAACTGAAGCAATCACTCGTGGAGAGGGTTCCATTTCATCCAGCTTGCTTACAGTTTTTGTTTCATAGGATTCCCTACAGGAGGAGATATGCCCACCAGGACTGGGTGTCAGGGAATCAAACCCTCCGCTGCTCCCCCTTTTGTTTATCTAAACCATGTTAGATCTTGACGTACGCAGGCCGCCCATCCTAATTCTTAGGGGAGGGACATAGCAGCATGCCTCATCCTGCCGCCAGCCTTCCAACCACCAGATCTTCATGTGTGAGGGATCCATTTCATCAGTGCGGGCGCAGAGAAAATAGATCCTACCCATATGAAACAGTTCAGACCTCAACAATAGGAGGTTATCTGACAATCAAGCAGACAAAAAGTTGTGCAGTTTTAAATAAATACCACAACCCCCTGAATGGAGGGGGATCCGCGTATCTTCGGAAATGAGGCCGGGCCACGAGTCCGACCGGCGACGACCAAAGCTTCGCGTTTAAAACGAGTTAGTTAACTCGTTAGTGACGAGCTATTTATTGTGAGGCAAGGTTTGAATTTTCCGACGGGAATACGAAACAAATCCAGCCGGCCCAAAACATAACTCTCCTTGCGTTATTTGGCAGAAGCGTTCGCAGGAGAGTTATTTATATATTCAAATATACTATGATTGACGGCAAGGGACATGTTTCTGGAACAAGCAGGCGGTGAAACAGACTGGCTCTAGGTGACGAGTGGAGGTATGACAAGCATCATTTGGTGGGGGGGTTTTTGGAGATATCAAAGGATCCCATCTTATGTTAGGGCCTAGGAGGAGGCTCAGCTGGGCGGTGAGCGAGTGGGACAGAGATAAACTCTGGGAGAATGGGGTCTGAGGATGAAACAGAGTGGCAGTGATCAAAGAGAAGGAGGCAAACAACAACAATCAAATACACAACAAACAATGAATATCTCAAAAAGTTATCCAAACCAACCGTGTAGAAAAATATCAACAGCAACAGAGAGACGAGGGTGCAAGCATGAATATTGGCAGGGGGAGGGCAGACGCGATATTGGACCGGGAGCAACTCCCAGTCAGGTTGAGACACTAGACAGACAAGGGGGATGCTGAGCTGCCTGAGCCCAGGAATACTGCAATGAAGGAAAAATAATAAAATAATCCTCATGTTTTGGGTGTGTTGGCGGGGCTGGAGATATCAGATGCCAGACCAACAGATGTTAGTTAACTAACCAGCAGACATGTGGCCATAGATCAAGATATCGACAAGTCATCCACCAGCCCTGATGTTTCGAATTGCCTCGCCGGCCAATCAGCCCTGGCACACCCCCGGGCTTTGTTTTATGTTGGCGTTATTTCGTCAACCTGGAACTTAGCAGACCGCCGTCCAACGTTGGCTCTGGGTCGGCCGGCTTGGCTGCGCTGAACCAGATCTCAGACTCCCAGACTCCCACCATCATCCCATCCAGCGCTGTTGGAGTCCAAGGTTGTGGACAGCCTGTTGCTGCGGTTTGGTTCTGCTCTGCTGAGGTTGCTGCTCCTGTTGCCCATCCTGTTGCTGGTGGTGTCAGTCACCGTCGTTCCTTATTCACCGTCGTTTGCTATCCACGCCCAGTCCGCCCGGCTTCAATCTCTGACATCCCCCACCCCTATCCTTCCCACGATTTATGCGTCTGGCCGTCCTTGAAACCCCTTCCCTCGCCCTTTAAACCCTGCTGCGTCGCGGTTGATTGCAGGACGTCAACCTTGCCGGCTTCAGTTCGTCCTTGCGTGCTTCGGTCGCGCCCCAGCCTTGACGTGCTATCCCTTCTGACACTCCAGTTCCTGGCGGATTGATTCATTCTGGGCTTGAAAGACCCGTTCTCTTCCCATTCTCTGTGCTGGTATGGCTTGGTGTTGATGTCGAGAGTTCAGCATCGTGTCTCCTAACCCTTATCTCTTGCTAGTAATCAGCCTCGCCTGTTCGTTTCTCCACCAGTTTGGCACCGAATACGACCTCCGGCGCCTCCCTCACAGATTGCGCATCACCTCTATCCAGCCACTGATGGCATTTTAAGACCCGCGTCGCCCCCAATCTGGAGCATCTGTATTTTGCATCTCTAAGCGCTTCCACACCCGTCGAGCGGGAGCGTGTCGCGATGCTGAGCTCCCAACCCCAATACTCCGCGGGATTGCCTATGCACACCCCATCGCAGGCATCGTCCTCAATATCCACGTCCTACGTTTCCCTCCCTACGCACAAATCATCGACAAACGCAAGTAGTCGCGAGAACGCGCTTACCAGCCCCACGGAATCTGAGTTCTCAGAGGCATATGACGGGTTGGATTCGGTTAGGTACGTCCATGCTCTCACCAGCCAATATCAGATTAGGCATTGTATTCCGATATCACGACTGACCCGAATTTGCGCAGATCATGGGACGAAAAGAAAGTGATAGATTGGTTACATGGCATCCGGTGCGGCCAGTATGAGGCACTGTTTAAAAGTATGATCGCGAATACACCACGATGGCCCTCCATCCACTAACCCGTTAAACTCCAGCAAACCATTTCAATGGCGATAATCTTCTCGACTGCGACCAAAAGATCCTCCAGGAAATGGGAATCAAGAAAATTGGTGACCGGGTACGGATTTTCGTGGCCATTAAACAACTCAGAAACAAGACCGTATCAAATACCAAGAAGCGGAATAGGGTAAGTCAAATTCAAAGGCTGCCTGATATACCTTCACTAACAGAGCCGTAGGACTCGTTGGCTGCCCTCGATTCGATGAAATTTACACCCCCTTCCTCTGAGTCGCCCCGTCCATCCAATCGACAAGCTGGAAACCGTCGCTGGTCCCGCCAAATCGACCCCCCCTCTATTGCCAACTATGGCAGCAGTCACACAGTATCGGGGAAATCATCCTCCCGACCCTCCTCACCTCCTGCAGATTCTGATCGTGGCCTACGGGGGTATAGATATCCTGGTGCCAGCCCGATGGAAAGTTCACGCAGAGAGCAAGGTTCTAATTATTTTAACAACTACGCCAGTTCTAGCTCAAGTCGCCGACCAGGAACACCGGGTGATGCGCCCCAAACCGCTCGAACCGTCGCCCATATCAGACAAAATCCCAGCATTGATGGAATCACTATGAGCTCGCTTCCTCCCAATTCGCCCGTTATTCGAGTGATACATTCAGGTGGGCAAACAAAAGTTCTGAACATTAAACATTGCAAGACCGCAGAAGATATTCTTATATGTGTTCTGAAGAAGCTACTGCTTCCGGAATCCCACTATAAGAACTATTGTTTCTATGTTCTGGACGGCTTGGATGCAACCCCAGACAACTGCCGCCGCTTATCGGACACAGAGTTACTAAAGATATGTGACGGTGCACATAGGTCGGAGCGGGGCCGGCTCATCCTGAGGAAGATCCACGCTGGTGAACCAGAAATAGATGAAATCCAAAGGGCGGCCCAGATTGCAATCGACGAGAGTCAGGCTGTTCACTTGAGCGCTCTGAGCGGGACAAACGTTCGAAACCAGATTAAACTCCAGAAACTTACGGGTGAATCATGGCATAATATCAGACAGCCATTATCACCCCTGTCATCTACAGACCGCTCAAGAGAAGATTTCCAGAGACATCCTTCTGAACGCCATCAATCCGCCAAACTGAGATCATTTTTCGGTGCCCGGCCTCCTAGTGAAATGATCATTCACGAACTCACATCTTATTTCCCCAGCCACCAAAAAGAGGACATCGAGAAAACTATGCGATTATCCGTGCGGAGGTCCCAACGGATGAGCCGTGCCGCGAGCCGTCTGAGTGTAGTTAGCAATCTTAGCTACGCTTCGAGTTTGAAAGATGCGCCCCCGATTCCAAGTATCGCCGACACTTGGTTAACTGGGAATGGAGAGAAGGCACGGACTGCCAGACCATTATCTGTTTCCAAATTTAATCTCCCCCAAATTTCATTCCGAGACTCCGTCGCGTCTTCTTCCTTGCAGCCACTCCAAGAGGAGTCTCCTATTGAACCCAACCGAAAGTCATATGTTTCCTTCGATTCCGGATCCGACCAGGCTTCTGGAGAGCCAGAGCGTCAGACCTTCTTGGACGAGACTCTTAGCGTCGCTGCTACGGACGGGGGTGGATCGCTCAACGAACGATTAAGCATGATAGTTGCGGAAGATGGGGAGGAAGAAGATGATGGCCTGACTGCCTTCCTGACTGGTGACAACTTTGCGAACAAAAATTGGATGAAAGGATCCCTAATTGGCGAGGGATCCTTTGGAAGTGTTTTCCTCGCACTTCATTCCATCACTGGAGAGCTTATGGCCGTTAAGCAGGTAGAACTTCCGTCTGCTACCAAAGGCACCGAGTTCGATAAAAGAAAGAACACTATGGTGTCCGCACTCAAACATGAAATCGATCTTCTCCAAGGACTGCAGCACCCTAATATTGTGCAGTATCTTGGAACATCCACTGACGAGCAGCATCTCAACATTTTCCTCGAGTACGTCCCTGGTGGTTCCATTGCCATGATGCTGAAACAGTACAACACGTTCCAGGAGCCATTGATCAAGAACTTTGTACGACAAATATTGGCCGGTCTCTCTTACCTCCACAGCCGTGACATCATTCATCGGGATATCAAGGGAGCAAACGTCCTGGTTGACAACAAGGGTGGCATCAAAATATCTGATTTCGGTATCTCCAAGCGTGTTGAGGCTTCGACTATGTTGGGAAGCGGCGCTAGTCTGGGGGGTGGTGCAGGCCATCTGCATCGGCCATCTCTTCAAGGCAGCGTGTACTGGATGGCACCAGAGGTTGTTCGACAAACCGCACATACAAAAAAGGCTGATATATGGAGTCTTGGATGTCTTGTCGTTGAGATGTTTATCGGTGCCCATCCTTTCCCCGATTGCAGTCAGCTGCAAGCTATCTTTGCGATTGGTAGCAATCAGGCGCGCCCACCACCGCCTGAGAATGCTAGCAAGGAGGCAATGGCTTTCTTGGATATGACGTTTGAAATCAACCACGAAAAGCGACCGAGCGCGGATGAGCTCCTAAGTAGCCCGTTCTTATTGCAGACGATGCCTTGATGCGACTTAAATCGGCCGATTATTTATGAAAATCCTTGACGTTTCTTAAATTGCTAGTTCACCTTGCTAGTCGATACGCTTTTGACTAGATCTTGAAAAAGGCCAGTGGACTTCATGCGTTGGTTATGGGATATGCTCTATTATATATGAATTCTTCGTTTCCTCTTTCGTTTCCTTCTCATGTCATATAATCTCTTTTGGCCATTTATTATTTATTCATTCCATTCCTCTATCGATACCACGGTGTGATGCGACGTCCGTACGAAAAAAAAAACCTTATGTTGTCCCGTCTCTTTTTCGTTTCTGGTTTTTCGTTTCTGGTTGTCCTTTTTTGCGCACGCGCGGCTGGCTATGTGAAATGACTTTATATAAAACTTTTTCTGTCTTGTTTCGCATTGGTTTAGCATCTTGGGGAAACTTTTCTGGCTTTGGTTCCTTCTCCTTTTTTTTTGGTTTCTTCTTTTCTTCTTTTCTTCCCCTAACTATCCATCTTTGAACCCATTTTCAAATCCTGCCCTCACGCTACTTACTTATTTACGCTACTTAACAACCTCCTCCAAAACCTTTTGTTCTTCGGGTTGCATTGTATGTATGTATTTACGTAACCTACCTACCTATCCATCTATCCATCTATCCACCTTTGATCATATTTTTCCAATATTTACCCCAGGAGCTATGCATTGGGCTGGGAAAGGATGGTCCCGTGGACGGGTTCGAGATGGATGACGATGACGAGGACGGTGGCGATGATGAGGGATGGGGATTTTTTTCTCTTGTTCTTTCCTCTTTCCTTATATGAAATTGGGATCGGGATCGGTATAGGGATGGGTTTGTCTTAACTTTTTGTTTCGTAGATGTCTTCTTACATACCCGGGCTTTTTTCCTTCCCATTTACTTACTTATTTATTTTTTTGCCGTACGGAATGGGTACTTTTTGTATTGGGCACCTACTAGGATTGTGTGAAGATAGATATTGATGATATGTTGTTGGATGGATGTTGGCGGAAATTAGTTGCACGGGAACGGGGTAGGGGGGTGGGTGGCTAACTGGCTTACTTGATACCGGTTTTTAGGTATATAATGCCTTGACTGATATCATGATATAAGTGTAGTTTCCTCCCTGAAATCAATAGGGTAGAATAGGGTTTTGCAGGAGATGGAAGTAAGAGAGACCCCCTAAACAAAAAAAGGTCCAAAGCCATCTTTACATATCTACCATAGTTATCTAAATATAAAAAAAGGACATAAAAATACACTTTCCCGCAACTAACCAACAACAATAAAAAGAAAAAAGTTTGTCTAATGTGATAATACAAATCGAATCATCCTCTATCTTCTACGCCCTCCCACTCCCACTGCCCCTAGTCAACCTCTAGTCAATATACTTGCCGTAAAATGGAATTCCCATCGAGTTCAGCAGGATGCGGGCGTCCTTGTCTGTTTTGGCGGTTGTCTTGATCGTGACGTGGCAGCCGGGTATCATTTCGGGTGGGTACCTATAGCAAGGGGAAGAAAGATGAGGGTTAGTAAATAAGCTTGATGAGAGGTGAAATGCCAAAAAAAAAGGCGCAAAACAATGAGGGGACTCCAGGGGGGAGACATACATATCATAATTCACCTCAATCTCCGGAAACAACGCCACCATCTCAGGCTCCAGGCCAAACGTGATATTCCCACTACTATCTCCACTGCTCCCCTTAATCCCCTTCCAATCCTTCAACCGCGGCATAACCACATCCACCAACTTCCCAAAGAAATGATACATATCCTCCCCCTTCAACTCCGCCGTGGCCGCAACGTGCGACTTGCCAGGGATAACCCCCCACTTGGCCACGGCACCACGCATCTTATGCGTCTGTATCCGCACGTTCGTAATCGCCTGCAACGCCATGCCGGCCACATGCAGCGGCGCGGATCCCTTGTCGATTACCTGGTTGATGTAGCTGTGCAGCGTGATGCCTTCGAGTTTGGGGATGTTGTGGAAGGTGATGGGTTTGCGGAGGAGGCGGAGGACGTCGCCGCCTCGCGGGCCGCGGAGGGTTCGGTTCTTGTGGTAGGGGGAGCTGTCGTCCCAGGAGCGGAGGCGGGGGGGTACGGGGGGGGCACGGAATCCCGGTGGGTTGTGAACATAGCAGAGGGTGAGGATGTCGGGGGCGATGGTGGTTTCGTAGGTTTGTTCGGCGCGCGGGAGGGTGAAGGGGCCTGGGACGAAGACGCGGGAGGCAGGATCCCAGGCTGGTGGGGGGCGGTGGGGGTGGAGGGGGCCACGGTCGTATTTGGGAGAGCGGAATTGGTAACTGGATGAATTGTTAGGGGTACAGTCTTTTGCACAAGGGTTGGATATTGGAACAGGGACGGAGCGGGGAGTGGAACAAAACTGTATTGAATGGAATGAGGACTTACCGACTAGGTGGTAGCCGCTGCTTTCTCGCTTTACTTCTGGTTACAGGGTCGAAAGCTTTGATTTCGCTATCTGGAAGAGGCGGGGAGGTGAATGTCGAGGTCGTGTCGAGCTCTGCAATGGGGTCAGGGACGGCCGCGGAGGAGGCATTGCGGCGGCATGCTGGGGTATATGAGGTGGAAAAAGGCGCCAGGGCTCGCGGGAGCACCCTGGACAACTGTATTGAGGGTTCGCGGAGAGCCATTGGTGCGGTTGGGAGCTGGATGGGACCGCCGTCGTTGAGCTCTTCTCGTCCTGAGATCGAGAAGTTTTGCGATGGAGAGAATTTGGAGGTTGAATGTCACGTGGTATTTGGAAGTGCTGAGTCAGCAGTCTTGGCGGCTCTGTCAAGCCGACCCGCATTCGGCCTAAATATAGAAGACTCTCCCCGCCATAGATTCGATTCCTTGCTTCAAGTTGCTTGATATCCCAACATCCATAGAAGATACAGCGTCATCATTGCCGTCATCAGTTGCAGATTTGCTTAGAGTATCTGAATCTCCTTCTTTTTGGTGTTTTGTTCAACCTGGCTCACTTCCCTGCCGCTAAACAACATACCAATCGCCGCAACTTAACGCGGCAAACTATATGCGGGGATCAGCTGGGATAAGAGCCGTGATCAATTCTTTGACTTTCTTCGACGTCAGGCATGTAGACAGGATTCGCGTCACTCTGCTCTAGGTGAGTACTCTTTGTCCCGTATGACTGCTTACGCAGCCTGATCGTATGCTTCCTGCTGATGCTATCTTCGACTAGGCTGCGATGTTATTGTTAAACCGCCTGGAGGAACATGCCACGATATAAAACCACTCAGCGCATATTTTGATCCAGTGTTTGTTTTGGGTTAGTCATTGACCGTTGTCGATTCCCCTTCTCTTTGGGCCGCCGGACGGACTGGTTTATTTTGGTTTGGACACGATATGAGTGGGATCCACAGGTTTCTCTCGAAGAGAGAAGGCCGCAGCAAATCTCGAAGTGTATCGCCGTCCAAGTTGAGGGGCTTGGTGGGGTCTGCTATTGTGGGTTATATACCGTCTTGTTTCGTCTGTTTCTAAGCCGCTGATGGCTTATAATGTTGGAGATCCCACTCTTCTCTTGCCGTGGCTAACTTGGCTCAATCTAGGAGTCCCGCCGGAGATCCGCGACACCCCAACATTTACAGCTATTTTCTATTGATTCCGACTATGATGATGATCCTGCTGCGCGGGAAGAAAAGTCCAAGGTCAGCACTTCGTGGTACACGTTATGCGTATATTTCCTGATGCATGGCCTAGATCAAGGAATTAAAAACTCGAATCGAAGCGCACGGGGTGGGTTCCTTGAAGGAGCCGCAAATACGATATGCGCTTCGGTCCATGCTTGCACAAGGGGATGAGAATGTGGCGTTTGAGCTCCTTATGATTCTCGACGATTCCCTCAACGGCGTCCTCCGAACGTATACTCCGTCTATAAAGTTGCTAGGGGCTGATAATCGGAATGGGGTTACATGCTACCTGGACACACTACTCTTTGCAATGTTTGCTCGGTTAGACTGTTTCGAAGCCATCCTTTATAATTCTTTCGACGACGAGCCGCGGCGGAATCTATCCGTGCTGCTGAGGTTATGGGTAAATATGTTAAGGTCTGGGAAGTTGATCACCACAGATTTTGTAAGGACTATTGTTTTTCAGTACATTGAGTTTCAATCAAATTAACACATGTGCGTGCAGACAAAACAGATTCAAGAAGCCCTCGCACAGTGTGGATGGGAGGGAGCGGCCATGCGCCAACAGCAGGATGTATCCGAAGCGTTTACATTCATTACCGAAAAACTCAACCTCCCCTTGCTGACATTAAAGATGGATATTTTTCATACAGGACGGGAAGAGGCAGGCGATGATCACAAGTTCATCAACGAACGCCTATTAGAAGTAGCGATTCCCCCTGACCCAGGCGACGGCAAGCCCATTACTTTGGAAGATTGCCTTGAGATGTACTTCAACAACCGGATCGAGGTCAAAAGGTATCTCGAACGTCATAATACGCTGAAATCGACGAATTCTTTCGATTCAATGGCCAAGGGAACTACAACTCACGTTGAAACTGTCGACTTGGGGACATCTCCGATTTCCGAGTCGCCGATATCCGACTCCTTCTTCTCCAAAACCATTGAAGCCATGAACTCCTCCTCTACATTGCCAGATATCTCTTCCCCTAGAACTTTAGCCTCACGTAATCGTTCCACTAGTATCATACGGGAGCGGTTTATTCCTGACGATGATGCAAACGAGAACGAAGCCGGAAGCAGGAATGGTTCCGCAAGACCACCATTAAGGACACGGAAAGGGAGCATTCGTAAGGAAGTCATGATGCCCGCCTGGCAGATATTCAGTTTAATACGTAGGTAATTTCCCCGTTATACGTAAGAGCGACGCTGACTTGTCGAAACAGCATGGTACACGGATAGCAACCCGAGTAAGGATTCACAATCTGCCATTCATTTCTCCTCCAGAAGACCCATTCTCGGAATATGTTTAAAACGATACTCGGTACTGTCAAATGGAAACGCAATTCGCCTAAATACCTTCATCGATATTCCGGCTGAGATTGGACTTCCGCATTTTATCAAGGACGACGAGATGGAAAATGACAGTCCGATATATGGCAACTTTAAACTGTCTTTACAGTCAGTGATCTGTCACCGCGGAAATTCCGTCGAGTCTGGTCACTATATAGCCTTAGTCAGAGGCACTGCTCTTAAGGACGCGAGTGGCTTACCTGGTTACTGCAGGCATTGGATGCGATTCGATGATCTCGCTCAAGAGAAAATCACACTAATTGATATTGAAAAGGCTTTAGCCGAAGAGTCTCCTTATCTTCTTTTTTACCAAATCCTACCAATTGACGGTAGCTCAGAAGGTCCCGACGGCATACCAAGTTCACAACCTCAAGGAGACGTAGCAGCATCCCGAAAACTCTTTCCCAATCCAAGTTTCGAGGTTACAGTATCGGCAGCATCACCTCTAGAACCACATCCGGAAGAGCAGACAAAGGGGGCTTTTGAATCCGATGCTTCCAATATTCCAGCAGGAGTACTCGGTACATCAACCAATATTACGAATAACCCCCATGCCACCAACGTGGTAGACCCTACGGTTGTGATAGACATGAATTCAACCCCGTCTTCCCGGAGAAGTTCTACCCCCCCCACCCTTCCGCCAAAATATGAAGAAGTCCCAGGCACCGGCGAAGATAAAGAAAACGTACCCGTCTGCCCTTCGTCAGCGAGAACAAGCAAAGACCTAGGGATAGCAGCAGATGGCAACACGGTACATGGACACCCGGAGGGAAACAATAGCAGGCCTGTAAGTAAGGCTGGAGAGAAACCCAGAACCGGAAAATTGTCCAAAGATAAAACCGAGGACATGGTGAAGCATCAAGAGGGTTACCGTCGTACGTTGAAGAGGGGAAGTGGGAAGCCGGAGCGGGAGTGTATTGTTATGTGAAGAGGGGTTAGAGTTTGGATTGTGTGTGTGGTCTTGGTAAGATGATAGATAACTAACCTGAATTCTTTTTTGTGATTGCATGTTAATACCCATTGTTATGGACGTCGTTGGTGTGTGTTTTGTCGATGTCCTCTTTTGATTTCTTTCTCCCATTGTTAGCACCAGGTATATGGTTAATTTTGGATTTCAATATCAATTTCATAACCTATGAATTATCAACCAACTCTACTTCATGGGCAAATTGAAACCATATCAGTCTGCTCTGATACCCACCACTGCTCATTGCGGGTTAAAACACCGATAACTATCCGGTTCGCCGGACGCTATATCGAATTCTGACCATTGAAGCTTGACCATTGGGAGTATAGAAGACGAAGAGGAGGAGGAATAGGGGGGCGTGGGATGAGGATTGGTATGTCTCGTCAGAAGATATCGGGGAAGAGGCGGAATCATATTCAGATTCCGACAATGAGGTGTCTGGACATGAAAGTGATATTGGGAGAGCTAGCTCGCTGATGGAGAAGGGTATACTTTTCGTTCGATCGTTCCTATTCTCTCTCTCTCCTGGTGGAGGACCAATGGATACCGATACCAACTGAAAGCATCGAAGCTGGCAACAAGAGCGATCTTTGGACCAGAACTGGCTCCAGGAACAACGTGTTTAAACATTGTCACGGATAAATATGTCCAGATATGTATGAATTTTGACATTGACTAGTACCAACCCCGCACTTCAATAAAAAAAAAAGCAGCGGTCTCTTTGCTTGCCAATAGGGGTCAAGACGACACAGGCTCGCCCACTAAAAGGCTCCATGATTGATGGGATGCCGCGGGATTTTTAGTCTCGAATCCAATGCATCCCGCCATGATTTTGGGATCCGTCTATGACCTTGGAGCTGAAGAACGCTTCATCCGGCAATTGTCCCCGCTATCCCAGCCGACTCATATTCAGATCAGAGCTACAGATGTTACATCTCGGGAGGAAACAGCACGAGTCCCGAGTTCCACTTTGGCCGGTTGGGTTTCGAATTTGCGGTAGTACTCACCATGCAAAACGGTTGCAAGCTCCGCCTGGGAGGTTATGGTTCCGGCTAATAGATGCTATGCATCTGGTCAAAGCTTCGGGGGATTATGATTTCTGTCTCACAACATCCCACTTCGCTGCTTGCGGGGTTGGATCCCCACTAAACGGATGGACAAATACTTCTAATAGATCTAGGGCGAGGTTAGCTAATTCGGTGACTTTTACTGATCATATCTGCCCTTCTGCCCTTCTCTTTCTGGCAGCCTGTCTGAGAGCTGCTTGATTTACACCCGTCTAAATTCCAAGAGAATCTCGGCTTTGTGGGATCGATTCCTAGAAACCTACACTCAGAACATCGCAAAAATGAAGTTTACTGAAGGAATGTGGCGGATCAAGGTCACTGAACCACATGGCTCCCCCAATATGTGGTTATGCCACTGACATATTCAACAGGAGGGGATTCGAATCGATTGGATGGGAAACGTTGAGAAAGTAACAGAACAAGAGTCCAATCTGAAGCTTCTCCTGACGAAGCAACTTCGCCATCGCGGGGATACACTGAATTCCGGTAAGTACATTCGTCTCTTCTGCGATTACGGCGGGTGTAGATTACTCCTAGGCTAACATTCATAGCCACTATTACCACCCAAATCACCTCCCCAGCGGAAGACGTGATCGGGGTCAAATACGTTCATTGGTTAGCTCTTTTTGTTCAACCCACGTCGATGACATAGCGGCTTATCAACATCCAGGGCAGGAGAAGTTGATAAGGGACCGCATTTCGAACTCAAGTCCACTAATCCTAAAACCAAAACCTCGCGAGAATCGGCTGACCTGCTGAAATACGGGAGCGGCAAATTATCATTGTCTATTAACACCTCGAAGAATAATTTCGGTGCCGCCTTCTTTGACAAAGATGGGGAGAAGCTGACATCCCATTCGTTTCGATCTGTGGGGTATATAGGTGATGAGACCCAGGCTCCCTATGAAGACGGCTTGTTTCGTGAGCGGAAGGGATATATGCTTGCGGAGTTGGATCTGGGAGTCCACGAACACCTTTATGGGCTGGGAGAACGCTTTGGACCCTTCATTAAGAAGTAAGTATATAAGTCTCTGAACTTAGGGTTATTAGCAATTCTGACAGTAATTCTAGTGGTCAATCCGTTGGTGTGTGGGCCAGTCCCTTCAGAAAAAACGTTCAATTACTCATGTTCAACAGTTATGTCGAACGAGGACGGCGGTACTTCGTCCCAAATGGCGTAAGTTGCTCTACCTAAACCTGCGTTTCACGAAAATGACTCATTATTTGCAATTAGATACAAGAATATCCCTTTCTATATCAGCTCGAAAGGTAAGTGACAGACCCGCGTTATCGAAATGGTGCAGAATCTCATACCACCTAGGATATGGGGTCTTTGTGAACCATTCCGGCCATGTATCATTCGAGCTCCAATCAGAACGTACAACTCGAGTCAACATTTCAGTCCCCGGAGAATCCATCGAATACTTTATTATATACGGGCCAACCCCAAGAGAGATACTTGCTAAATACACCGCTCTAACCGGGCGACCCGCGGTTCCTCCGGCTTGGAGTTACAATCTTTGGTTGACAACTAGCTTTACCACAAGCTATGATGAAAAGACGGTCACTGGATTTTTGGATGGATTCAAAAATCGGGATATTCCCCTTGGAACCTTCCACTTCGACTGCTTCTGGATGAAGGCGTTCCAGGTATGTCTTACTGGTCCTCAAGCTTGTTTTACTTTTCCACTGCATAGATTTCTTACAAAACTACGCATAATATAGTGGTGTGACTTTGAATTTGACCCGGATATGTTCCCCGATGCACCTGGCTTCTTGAAACGTTTGAAGGAGCGGGGACTAAAAGTCTGCGTCTGGATCAACCCCTATATCGGACAGGAATCTGCTCTTTTTGAAGAAGGAAAAGAACATGGCTACTTCGTCAAGCGCACAAACGGTGGAGTCTGGCAATGGGACAATTGGCAGTAAGTCCAGCAGCAGTATTTATCTAGTGATCCATGGAAACTAACTTTACGTAGAGCAGGAATGGCACTGGTCGATTTTACTAACCCCGCTGCATGCAAGTGGTATAAGGGTTACCTTTCTAAGCTTGTAAAAATGGGCGTCGATTCATTCAAAACAGATTTTGGGGAGCGAATTCCCCGGGAAAACGTGACCTATTTCGACGGCTCGGATCCTGAACGGATGCATAACTACTACGCCCATCTATACAATAAAACCGTTCATGAGGTTATCACGGATGATCTTGGCTCAACAAAAGGTTGTTTATTTGCCAGAAGCGCAACCGCTGGGGGCCAACAATTCCCAGTCCATTGGGGAGGGGATTGTGAAAGCACGTTTGAAGCAATGGCTGAGACTTTGAGAGGTGGTCTTAGCGCTTCTCTTTCGGGACTGGGATTTTGGGCACATGATATCGGAGTATGTATAAAATTGTGTAGTTGTTTATGGTGACATGCTAATACTCGATACTTTAGGGCTTTGAAGGAACACCTACCCCAACCTTATATAAACGGTGGTGTCAATTCGGATTGTTATCGTCCCACTCCCGTCTCCATGGCTCCGGCTCATATCGTGTCCCGTGGAATTTTGGGGAGGAATCCTGCGACGTTCTCCGCGATTGTGTCAAGCGGAAGCTGTCTTTGATGCCCTATCTACTTCAAGAAGCTTTGGGGACACATAAGACAGGCATTCCAATGATGCGACCGACATTCGTCGAGTATCCCGATGATTTCAACACATACTCAGTCGATACGCAGTATTTCCTAGGAAGCAATCTCCTCGTCGCACCCGTCTTTTCCGAAAAGGATAAAGTTCGATTCTACGTTCCGGAAAGCGAAGGCACATGGGTATCCTGGTTTGACAAGAAGAAGCGATATGATGGCGGAAAATGGTATACCGAAACGCATTCGTTTTTCTCGCTTCCACTTCTAATTCGTCCTGGGTCTGTCATCGCCATTAACCCTACGGGAACCGACATTGTGGACGATTTCAACAAGGAGCTCGAGTTATTGATCAATGGTCCAATTAAGGAGAAGATTGTATTGGATGTAGTGGATCCTAACCAGCCAGACACGGTTATCAGAAACATTTCTCTTACCCCTGAGGGAACAGGTCGATTGCTGATTGAAGTTGGGGAAACACCAGCGAATTGGTCAGTTGCGTACTGCGGGAAAGCAAAGGGGGGCTCCGATGATTCTGCAAAGGACGAGATAACCAAGTTCAAATCAAGCTCCCCCAGCCTGCTGATTCAGTTTGATTAAGGGATATGAGAATATGGCTGATATTCGCAATTTCATCGTCTTTTTGCGGCGTATACACAACCGTATCTTACGTAAAACAGATTGTTCATAACACGCTGCATTAGTTATTACAAATGCTCAAAATTCCATTTATTGTTCCGAATATACGCTTCCTTGTAGTCGATGCCCATTTACCCCCCGTTCTGCCCCTTAAATAGATCTGCTTACATAATCCTTGGATGACGTTGGAGCTCGGTCTTGGCGCTCTCCGCGAACGCCAGGCAGCTCCAAACCACGAACCCCATCGTCAACCAACGCGCTGTCCCGGATATCTCAACACGCAACCATAAACCCGCAATGTTATAGCTTCTGAATCTCGGCGCATAATGGCGCTGGATGGATCGAGCGGTTATGTTGCCGCCAGCAGCTTGGCGAAGCTTGCTGACACCACAGCCCCCATCTTCAATGTCGAACGGGTCCAACTGAAGTTCTCCATCGCGGCGGACTTTGTCGCCGCGCAGGTCGCGAACAATGTTCTCGTTCTGGCTTTAGCCTCGGGGAGGATTCTAAGGATTGATTTAGATAATGCGGTGGATATTGATGGTGAGATCTCTCTGCTGTAGGCGAACAAACAGGCGGCTGTTGGAGATGACTTACTAACCGCTTGACTTGGAACACAGATATCGATCTGCCCAAGAAGTCGTCGGAGATCGGCTTGATCCGGCGAATGTTTCTAGACCCTTCCGCATCTCATCTCATTATTACGACTACGCTTGGGGAGAATTATTACCTCCATACCCAATCCAGGCAGCCCAAACCGCTTCCACGATTGAAGGGCGTATCGATCGAATGCATCGCATGGAATCCGTCTCTACCCACAGCTTCGACCAGAGAGATTCTCGTCGGCGCGACCGATGGCAATGTGTATGAGATATATATCGAGCCGTCGTCAGAGTTCTACCGCAGGGATGAAAGATATGTTAATTCCGTATATAAGCTCCCCGGATCGGCGGTGACAGGTATTTGGGTAGGACCGGTAGCCGGGCGGCATGATCACAGACGGGTTATATTATCCTCTCAGGGCAAGCTTTTATATTTTACCGGACGAGTAGGGAAACATGGAAAGGAAGGAGGTGGCTCTATATTCGTGGATCTGTTCCATAAAGAGACCCCTCTTGTGCATGAGCTATCAGCAATATCACCATCAGCACCGTCTTTGCTTGCGATACAACCCGATCCACCCGAGGACAACTACGGAGAGGAAGAAGCTGAGGGGAAACAGTTTGCCTGGTTGTCATCTCAGGGTGTCTTTTATGGGGCAGTGTCAGCGTCATCGACAGCCTTTGAGCTTGGGGATCGCATTTTCGACAAGGCTAAGATGCTTCCCAGATCCGTTCTACCGGCTACGGAATCTGCTAGAGGTGGTCGAAAACTAATACAAGATCCGATAAAGGGGATGACTCTCACCCAGTGGCATATCTTAACCCTAGTCGAAGGCCGTATTGTGGCGGTAAACAGACTAAATGGAGAGATTGTTTATGACCAGAGTGTTCTGGAGCTTGATGAGAGTGCACTTGGTTTAGTGTCGGATCAAAAAAAGAATACCTACTGGCTTTTTACCCCTCGGAAAATTTATGAAATATCAGCCAGCGATGAGGATAGAGATGTATGGAAGATGTTTTTGAAGGAGGAGCAATTCGACGCTGCGTTACAGTATGCCCGCGGTGCGGCACAGAAAGATGCCGTAGCCACAGCCTCTGGTGACTATCTTGCGAAAAAGGGCCAATATCTGGAGGCTGCTGCGGCCTGGGGTAAGAGCAGCAAGAGTTTTGAAGAGGTCTGCTTGGCTTTTATGGATAAAGGGGAACAAGATGCTCTTCGGAAATACCTTTTGACGCAGATGTCGACATATAAAAAATCATCGACAATGCAAAGAACAATGATTGCGAGCTGGTTGGTGGAGGTTTTCATGTCGAAGTTGAACTCACTGGACGATACCATTGCGACAAAGGCGGAGCTGGTAGAGGGGGGGAACACTGGAGAAACAAAAGATGCTCTCCAGAGTGTACGGGCAGAATTCCAGGATTTTGTTGCGAGATATAAATCCGATCTCGATCCTAAAACGGTATACGACATTGTTGGTAGTCACGGAAGGGAAGAAGAACTACTATATTTTGCCACAGCAACGAACGACTACAACTTCGTCCTCTCATATTGGATCCAGCGAGAGAAATGGGACGAAGCCCTCAACGTGCTCAAAAAGCAGACAAACCCAGATGTTTTCTACAAGTATAGCAGTGTTCTAATGACACATGCGGCTACCGATCTGGTCGATATATTGATGCGGCAGACTGATCTCGATCCCCAAAAACTCATTCCCGCCCTTTTGAGCTACAACAAGGCAACAAAGGTCCCACTCAGCCAGAACCAAGCCATCCGTTATTTGAATTTTATCATCTCCAATCATCCCGATCCTTCAGCAGCAGTCCACAACACTCTCATTTCTATACACGCATCACATCCTTCCTCATCCGAAGCCGCACTACTTACTTACCTATCCTCGCAACCCTCATCCCCTCCTCCCTACGATGCCGACTTCGCTCTTCGTCTATGTATCCAACATGACCGCGTCCAGTCATGCGTTCACATCTATACTACGATGGGACAATATCTCCAAGCCGTGGAACTCGCACTAAAGCACAACGACATCGAACTTGCAGCGTATGTTGCCGATCTTCCAGAGGGAAATGACAAGCTGCGCAAAAAGCTATGGCTTCTCGTCGCGGAGAAAAAGATCCGCCAACCAGGCACTGGCATCAAAGATGCGATTGAGTTTCTCCGTCGCTGTGAGCTCCTTCGCATTGAAGATCTTATCCCCTTTTTTCCCGACTTCGTGGTAGTCGACGACTTCAAGGACGAGATCTGCACTGCATTGGAAGATTACTCCCGGCACATCGATTCATTACGCCAAGAGATGGATAATTCTGCCCACACAGCGGAGCAAATACGCAGCGAGATCGCTGCGCTGGATACCCGATATGCAATTGTTGAGCCTGGGGAAAAGTGCTGGATATGCTCGTTGCCAGTGCTGAGCCGGCAGTTTTTTGTTTTCCCGTGCCAGCATGCGTTTCACAGTGATTGTTTGGGGAAGAAAGTGCTGGAGGCTGCCGGTTCGGGGAAGAGGAAACGAATTCGGGATTTACAAATGGAAATGAGCAAGGGGACGAATACAGGGGGGAAGAGGGAGAAGGTTATTCGTGATTTGGATGGATTGATTGCTGAGGCTTGGTGAGTTGTTTGTTTTCTTCTTTTCTCCCTTTCCTAACACTTCCACGACTTTACATGTACAGAGAACGGATCATGCTTTTGATACATGCTCTGGGCCAAGGGATTGGGATGCTAACATATGTATCTACACAGCATCCTCTGTGGCGACTATGCCATCAAACAAATCGATGAACCATTCATCAGCACTGCAGACAATAAGGACGAATGGGCGATATGAATGAATGGAAAGGAAGGAGATTGAACATATACCTATTGCTTTTTTTTCATGCTGATTACGTTTATTCCTATTTTGTTCGATATATCTTTACCTCTCTAAGCGCTCAACATATCCATATCCATATACATCTATCGTGTACATATCTTCGTTCAAATCTATATCCCCCGGATCCAACTTACTTACCCACATACATGCATCTTCCCATTCATCCCTTGCATACAACGCCTGCCAATGTACCTAACCACGGACCTCTCTCCCCCTTGGCACCTGGTGTCTGTCCATGCATTAACCCAAAACAGCCACCTCGCATTCCCAACGACCAACGTAAGCCGCCAGTGTCGGTTCCCGTGTCCATGTCCGTGTCTGTGTCTGCATCCCATTCATCCACTCACGTCCATTCATTCGCATCAAATGCCCTGCTTCAGCATTGTTTTTAACTTTCTTTTCCAGCCGCCACGGGCTGCGCCGAGCTTTGTGACATATTTCGCGTAAGGTTGCCGTCAGGTTCGGCTCCAGATGCAAACTACTTCATACTAACTCTGTATCATCAACCAGTATCAACAAGGAGGTGATGGAGGGGGAAGTGGGAACGGACGGCAAATGATTCCCGCCCGCTACCTAGCAGCTCGGGTAAATTTACACTGGTCCCAACCATGATCTTACCAGCCAGCTTCCCCAGCACCACATTCGCTTTGTGGTGAGTGAGTTACGACTGCAGATGCAGAACGAAGTCGATCTGAGCCATTCACCTATCTAATACCAAGCCTCGAATCCATTGACAATATACATACGACCTTGATATCGTATGCAAAGTTGGTTCTTCCTCGTTTTTCTTGTTCATTACGAAGTCAAACCAAGCAAAATCCACACGGGTTGCATAAAACGCGCAATCAATATCGTACTGTTTATGCACATAGCACCCTGAACCCCCCCTCCATCCAAAACATCCATCTCTCTCTCAAATCCCCACCTTTTCCGTGTCCCTGGATAGGCGGGCGGGTTTACGTATTGTATCCAAAAGCCTGAAACCACGCTTAGTTGCTAGATCCGTTTCCAAGCAGCGCTTTTGCTTCAGGTACACACATGGACCATCAAGATACGACCCTGTTCAAAGCCTCGTGTCAATGCCCCTCATTACGGACTACAGCAGCAAGGACGAGTCCTTATCATGAGGAGGCAGAGATATTTGTTGGCCCGGTGCAGGTTAATTGGATATCTCGCATTTTATCCGTACCATTCGGGTGCGCGTCACCAGCAGCAAATGACCCGTCCTGGCTTGCAGACAGATTTAGGGTTTGGGGCCGCTTGGACCATATAGCGTGTTGAGGAGGTATCCATCCATCCAGGCCATCCATATGGATGGTGTGTGCAGGGGGTGTCGGTAGGTATGTGAATCAGCTGCTGTTTGCCGAGTGTGTATGTATGTCTGGGCCATGGGAAGAGGGCCTGCATGCAACTACCGACAAATAGCCATCTGTCCATTTGATTGAATACATATGGCCGGAGTGAGATCGGCGAGGAGGATGGCTGGGTTCCAACTTCTGGGTAGCTGCTGTTGGGAGATTGATGGGAAGCGGGGAATTAAACTATGTAGCTGACTGGATATTGTTTGCACATAGTTAACATCACTGGCTAATGGTTGCCATCTGTCAAGGTCCCATCCACTAGGTCAGTTATTTTCCGCTTTCGGGGGGAAGAAGGTGGCTTCGTCCTAGGTGGTCAACATCTGACGACAGCCAACATGGTAAAAAGGAAACTGAATTAAAAAACCAAAAAAATGTCCGTCATCCTGGAAACAAATTACAGGGTGGGATTGGATTGTTGGGACACCTCCATATCAATTGATTGACTTTATTTTCCGGGAACATGCCTTGATTCTTGATCAGCTTTGTTAAGTCAACTCCCCCCTCCCTGTCGGCTGACGTAGTTAGTTAAAACTAAGAATCCTCTGCTATCAACTTCTGACGTCGCTTGTAAGTTGTCAGGTCGGTCACTTGATGCCTTTTTAGCTCGCCGTTTTTCTTTGTTTGCTCGCTTGTTCTCTCAAAAATAAGATCCACGGAGACCTGGGGAAATACATCCATCGTCTGCTTGTTAGTTTGTTAGGCGCCACTGACGACAGCCATTGGATTGGCTGAATGATAAACGATATGGGCCGCTCAAGAGGGGAAGACGGATCGATCAGCTTGGATCCCTCGTTTTTGCCAGATCGTCGGCATGTTCGGCATTTTTAATTGACGATCTGTTCAAATTCGACCAAGCAAAGTTAATTGACGATCCATCAAGCTCAACCCATCAAGGAGAATTAGCATCCATGGACCATGATTTTGTGGACAGCAATTGTTCCGTCACGTTTCCCGTCGCCATGATTCTGAATCCCCGGCGTTGGGTTCAAAGGCCATCAATAGCCAGTTCCCAGTCCAGTAATTGGGCCACAGCGTACCTGATATATCCCGTCGGCTTATGATTCACCAGGAATACTCCTGAGTACCATGGCTATTCTGGCCTCGCCCAGCAGAGAGGGAAGGCCCCCGTTGGTTGGCAAGAGAGCTGTGCTGCCCAATCCCGCCGAACGAGGCGTTGAACAATCGCTCAGCTTGCAGCCAACCAAAGTGCCTCAGCAGGCTGCTCAGCAGCGCTCAGATGCAGAGAGAATGCACAAGAAATGCAGACGCAATGCACTGCAATTGCACCGCGCTTGCATTAAAAAGCAACTGCTTCTGAAGTTGGCCACCAAATTGCAAGCTTCTATGTCGCACTTTGACCACCGCCGGTTCATCCCATTCGTGTAATGGATCACCCACAGGAAGGAAAGGGACAGGCGTCCCACTCTTTGCACGACGCTCGAGTTGTGCATCGCCGGGCTATGCTGTGTATGCGTGATTTTATTTCATGCCGTGCTTGGGGGGAATATATTGCGCTGATTTGCCTTTCAGGATAGGTGACGCATGTTTCTTCTGGGTTGGCACTTCTGCCCTTCTCACTAACCTGAGGGAGAGCGCGAATCAACCTTTGCTACTCTCATTCTTCCATTTTGGATTGGTCATGACTCGATTGATAGATAGGATTATTTCCATTTCTGGTAACCTGGCATGCATGGGGTCCATTACATGCGCTGAGCTGAATGTGTGCGTCTGGGTACGTACCATTTCTGACATCTCTACACGACACTGGCCTGGCACGCGTACACATGGCATGATATGGAATGGCGAGCCCTCGGTAGTAAGCTGCGGAGGCGTAGTTTCGTAAATATGGACACAACTCAACCAAGGAGAATTTGATACGGCATATTCTCCTCCAGGAAGGCTCAGCCAGGCAACTTTTTGGTCATATTTCTTCAACAGCCTTTTCTGAGACCAATGTCGGTTCGGCCGTTAGCACCTCCCAGGATTACCTTGCCAGCAATAATCTACCTTTTGTAGCAACGCAAAAGATATCAAAGTCTTCAGTTCATATGTGTTCAGAAATATAGAGAAGTGCGCTGTTATTGGTTTATTGAATCCTCTTCTCCAAAACAAGGAATTTTGGCATGTATAACATCCACAGTAAATCATTTCAATGATATACGCAAATATAAATTATATGCAAATACAATGTCTGTCTATGATAACATGTGCTGCTCATATTGAAAGCATCAAGAGTTTGCACTGCTTCTATCTGAAACTGCGTGGTAATAGATCCCAGAATCCGGCTCCATTTCATATTTACTACTGATTGGCTAATTCGCAGTTTAGTGCTGCACTAAGCAGCACCCTAAACCTAAAACCTTTCTAGCCAATTTTAGTTCATCGTATAAATAGTTCATTTACTGTGGCAATATGATCTATATTTGTACTCTACAAACCCACTTCAATCAACATTTGAAACAAAATAAACGCAACATCCCAAACTTCCACGCCACTCTCATCAATTCATCATCCGACATCATCACTCGCCGCTCAAGCAACAGAAGCCAGCGGATGAAAACCTGCTATGCTGAAACAACGCCCAAACAACCTAAAAACGGCCTCCCCCTGCCTCCCCTTCCCTCCCCGTTTTCCATCCTTGTGATTCCCTGATTCTGTTAGAAATTACCCGCCATCAGGTCAAATATAGAAAATCTAGAACAAACAAGCACCAATATCCCCATTTCATAGCCCTACATCACCCTTGATATGCCAGAGAAAAATGTTGGCAGTTGTTGACTACTGCCACTGTTACATATATGCAGTGACCGATGAAACTAACCCCCCCTCCACCCCTCCCCATGAAAGTTGATATTCCCTCCCATATGCCGTGCCGCAAGTTTCAATAGACAAACGCCCGCTACAGGGTCCCACTCTACAGTGATGACACTCTACTGAGTTGAGAGTGGGGAGGGGGAGGGGGAAAGCGGACAATCACATTTCAGACTGGATAATGGGGTTTTCCTGCTTTCTCTAAACACGATTGGGAATGGAAATGGGCATGTTTGTCAAGGAGGAGGGAAAAAGAATGCAGGGTTTTACTCTTCCTTGCTGTTGTCACTCAAACTCAACTTCAAATGATCGTACGGAGTACAGTTCTCATGAATGAGGGATACGCAGGGGGTTAGGCAGGGCATTGGATTTAGAGGGGTGTGGGGAGTACAGCACGCAGCACACAGCGCTTGTATCTATGTATGTTTTATTCAAGACTGTCTGAGAACAATCCACAACATACATATGTATGTACAGGTTAGACGGGCAGTTTCCTGACTGACTGACTGGGGGCTGTGCTGGGCGGCTGTACTTGTAACCCACAAATTTAATTACATACATTTGAGAGTACTACGTGAAGTGACAGAGGGAGGGAGAGGATTAAGGGTTTTCTTCCTTGCTGAACCTGCTTCCAGAACTACACAGTAACTCAGCAGTTTGCAGTTGACAGGGATGATAAGGGTCTAATAAAAGACGTTGGGCTTGGGGAGGCAGTGTACTGTACCACCATGGATACGTACATAGGAAGGTAGATATTTACCTGCCAGGTGGCTTTTTCTTTTGGCGGGTTTATGTCGGTTCTCTTCTAGAAACGTGTGGAATTTTTAGTTCTTTTTGTTGGTTGATATTGTATGTCATCGTGTCTTTCACATAGTATCTCATAGATACTACGATGCAGTAACTCTCCATTCTTGTGACTTGGTTTACGAGGGCGTCGTTTCATCCGGTCAGGTTAATATATACACGCAGGTCTTCAATTCGTTGCTATATTCTGAAATAGCTAATCTTGCATTCCACCAAGGTGTTCCTAACCTCGTTTCATCGTATCTCAACCCCCCCGCATTCCGTATATAACTACGGAGGTCAGTTAGTTTACTGACCGGCATATTAGGAACATTCAATCAGAAATATCTAAAGAAAAAGAAAGAAAAAACCCAACTCACCAGCTAGACAACATCTACCCTCCCTGATCTACTGGCTAGGCCGTTGTGTTGGTGAATTCATGCCCCATTACCAGGTTCCCGGCGCCAAAAAGATATTTCCTACTCTATATAGCTATATATATATCTCTCTCCCTCACTACGCCGCAGCGGTAGTTAAACTAATTAGTTCCCGCCCCCAAAATCCCCAAAGCCCTGTAAATAGGGAAAATGATTGCCTCAGGAAGCTCGTATGTATGTATGTATGTATGTAAGAGCGGGGATTATTATCCAACGGCTAACCTGCGACACGGATGCTTCGCAGCAGAAACATGTAGCTACTCGGGAATAACTGCTGTACAGCCAGACAATCACTAAAATTGTTCTCGTACAGTACAATAATTCATTAGCCCATGTGGCCTTTTCTAAGCTTTTCCCTTTCCGTTTGGTTGATTGATGGCAACCATACTCCGTACTCATCCTTCAACGAAGTTAAATATAGTAACTTAACTGGGTCGTAGTTAACACATTTAATAATAGTAACTTACTTGCTTTGGCTTGAGCTTGCTTTCCATCCATTGCCAGTCTCTTCTACGCATGTTGTAAGTTACGGGACACATGTCCACAGTCGCGTTATCTTATCACAGTGCGGCCCGGCTTTCGAACCCGGAACCAGAAGATAGGGAATCCGAAAATTCTCCCCCCTTCTACGGATAGGCCTAGAATGAGATCCCCAATTTCTCGCCCTGGAGTCTGGTTATGACTCAAAGAAGGCACCTGTTGGATCGCGGAAAAAGCTTATCATTTCATCAGGTCAAAGGTCTGGTCCGGATTGGCTTACTTCCACGGCATGAATTGCCACCAGCACGGACCGAGCCGCGCGTGATAAGGGAAGGGTGTTTATCGAGTGACATCTATTTTTTAAGTAGTATCAATGCAGATGGAAGATAAATGATACTAGTAGTTGACTGAGTCTTATCCCATCTCATCTTGGTATCAGATCAGACGAGGATGAAACTCTGCCTCCATATGCTGTGTGGTTATGATCGTGGTTGCCGTTAATGCTCTACAATGCCGTGCTATGAATTATGTATTCGCGAAGACTTGCCGTGATGGGGGAGGGGGAGATAGATATGCACAGGGTTTCCTATTTTGTTATGTGAATAACTAACTGCCTTCCATTGTTATGAATCTGGCCTTTTCATGTGGCTGGTTTGGTAGATGCAGAGATAGATAGATAGAGAGATAGATCAGTTAATCAGGCTGCTCTGCTTCCGTAAATCCCCGGTTGTTATCGTGGAACTGCACATATCTGCTGAAAAAGGTTGGATTTATCCATGGATTCCTATGCATAATCATCAAGCAACAAGATGGATACTTGTCATCTTTGTATTTATTTATTTGTTTATTTTGACAACTCCACCAATTGCTGATATGCACCAAAACCCGACGTATGGTCATTGGCAGGGAAGGAAATAGAATGGGGTTTACCATTAGTTGCTGTGACTTGGCCTGTGCCCTGCTTCGTCCACGTAGACAGGAGTCTGTAACCAGGTCAATCAATCCAAAGCTGAACCCTGCGACTGGCGTCTCAGATGCATTCATTGGAAGTTGCAGCTCGAGGCGAACGAGGACCTTGCGACCCGACCCGACCTCAAGAGGGCCCGTTTCATGCTCTGGACTTCCAAGGTCCCTCCCAATCGGACGAAGGAGAGGGTCTTTTTAGTTTCTGGAGCTGCACCAAACCAGGAGTTGAAAACCAGCCATCAGGATGGACACAAATCAGAACGATAGACATGATAGACATGATAGACCGATAAAGTGCCTCACCAGCCAGGCTGTCGTGCATGATCCTTTGACACGGACACACAACTTCCCCTCAACTGAACCACTCTCTCATTTCGTGACACCCCCCATTCCCTTTTCGATTGGGCCGTTCCTCGCGCTCCCCGCTCTTCTGCATGTCAACAAGCCGGAGACGGCCAATCAGTTCAGCAGCAAGCCCACCCCAGCAAGCTCCAAGATTCGAGAACCATTGCTTGTGAGCTTTGCGGGATTAGGCATAGATAGGCCGTAGCGTCGCCCCCCAACACGCTTGCCCCCTGTGCACCACCCACTCATCAAACAATGCAGCCCTCCATTAGCGCTGGCGTCATAAACCCAAATTAGCAGCTCATAACTCGGCCCTAATTGCTCTAAGGGGGACTAGTGGGGGGGTTCCCGCCAATAATGCTGCGGGCGAGCAGGCGACGGCGTGGAGCTAGGGGCACCTGGCTCAAACAACAAGTTGACAAGTTGAGAACATGGGAACGGACACAGGCTGAGCCGGGCTGGGTTTGCCATCCAAGTGATCCAATCAGTCCGGGATCAGCTGCACATCGTTGACGCCCACCCACACTCCCACAGCCGTTGATCGGCCCACACTCGCTCCCCCTTTCTTAGAGACACGCATCATGATTCTGATTCATCATAAGCACCTGTGTGCTGGTCTGGTCTTTGTTGAGGACTCGTCCATGTTGCACCCCATCTGTTGCTGGCTGACAACCACGGTGCTGCTGTCCTGGAGCAGTGGGGTGCGTAGACAGAAGCAGGCCTGACATGGTCATAGTGGTCCACGGGTGTGCGTTGTCGTCGAACTCGCCGGAGTTGCGGGTGGCAATTGGCGGCCGGCTTGCTTGGGCCGGGCGACTTGAGGCCAGGCTGGCTGTTTCCACGGCTACTCGGCTGCAGACACGTCACACGCAGGGCCGTAATTTTACTGTCATGCCGCGGAACGGCACCGTAATATCCACGCACCACTGGATTATGTCATACCCTTTGGCGGCGTGGCTGCTGCGTGTGCTGCTATTGGGGGCCGACTTAGTTCCACGCGCTTCGGGCCCGTTCGACCACATTCGGTGGGCTTCTGCTATGTGTCAGCAGTACGGCGAGTGACGGGCAGGTACCGCGGCTTGGCAGCTCGTGGCACGCAGCGTCATAGGCAGCAGAGAAGCCGGCGGTATTGCCAGGTACTGCCAGGTATTGCCAGGACAAGTGACTCGCTCACCGCCCAGTTCGTGCCCCGGATCGTCACCATCCCCATCAGTCAGCCAGCTTCATCGCCATCTCCTCTCCCTTCCCTTCCCTTCCTTTCCCTCGTCTTCTTCCTCCTCTCCCCCTTCACCTCCCTTTCCTCATCGACTCCTCGCCAGCCTTCCTCACTCCGACCTAAAACCCTCTCTTGCTCCCTCTCCTTCTCCCTCTTCTCCCACCTCTACTACTCTGCCCACCTCACCTCCCACCCCCCATCGCCCGCCATCCCCATCCTGTCCGCCACGGCATGATAGTGCACTTGTACAGGGACGAACAGTGATCTCTTGGTTCTCCTTGAATTGCCATCGTTGCAGTGCCCTGTCTCCCGCCCTCTCTCCTCGTCTCTGCCTGCTTCGTTCCGCCTCTCGAATAGCTTATCGCCCATAGCTATCACCACCGCCACCCGCCTGGTCTTCGTCAACCGTTCGTTCTGACAACCAATTCTCCAGCGTCTTGCCGTTTGCAGCGTTCGAGCACAGCGTATCCTCTTTGATAAACGGTTGATTGAGGCCCAGAGCGTCGAGAGGGAGCCTACCTCGTCCATCGGAGCGCCACACCAAAGCGACTATTTGCGTGCATCGTGATCGAGTCACCGAGCCAGCACTCACCCTCAGATGTTATCCGTCCGACAACTGCTTCAATAACAGACCTTCGAGTCGTCAGTGACGGTTTGCCACGCAGGCCCTTTGGACAGACAACCCCCTTTTTCGAGCCCACTTCCACCTGTGGATTGCCCAAAGCGTTACCCGCTCCGCCTGTGTCGCCCTCTGGATCAGTGACTCATCGTCATCTGTTATTGTTGTTGACCAGTGTCTCCAAGCATTGATTCAACGGCTGCCTTTCCCACGAACCTTCCAGCCAGGTGTTCGAGGTTCCCGATATCACCATAATCCTTTCTAATTCCAATTTCCATCACGAACTTTTACGCAGCGATCTAATCTCAACTCCCCTATCTCATTTGACGTTTCGACATCAACCTTTTCTTCGACTCGCGACTTCTCGTCGACCTTTCTTTTAGTTCTCTCTTTCGAGGTTTCAGCCTATACCAGACTTCCAAATGCGCTCATAACGGTCTTTACCCATTTCCTACTCTCTTTACGTTGCGGCGGTACTACCAACGCCATCCAAGTCCCGGACGACAGACAACTATTTCTTTTGTATCCATACCTCCATCTCGAACATCTATTTATATGAGCCTCTGAACCAACGTTACGGTGTTTTGTCGCTTTCTATCCCGCCTTCTGGCCTGGGGGGTATTCCGTTTCTCCTACCTGCGGAGGGGACCTGATATATTTTTATCCTTGCACATCTATCTCAACTTGTCTATATATATTTTTCCTTGTTACCTTTTGTTGTTTTGTCCTTTTACCGCCCCTCTGAATTCCTCGTCGACCTCGCTATACTCTTGTGCAGTCTGACCAGCATCCATGGACAATATGGATTGTTTGCGTGAAAACTTTGCCCAGGGGGAGCTCCTTGATAACCGGTTCCGCACAGTGGCTCCGCTGAATCATGGCTCCTTTGGGATGGTCTTCCTCGCAGACGATACCTTGACTGGAGAACAGGTTGCGATCAAGTGCTTGACCAAACCGTCGTCAAGTGACTCATCGCCTCTAGCCGTGGACGAACGGTCCGAAGAGCTGGAGTGCCATAACCGCCTGGGGTTCCATCCCAATATCGTCAACCTGGTCCATTCCTTTGAAACAGACAACCATGTCTTTTTGGTTCTAGAATATTGCTCCATGGGTGACCTTTACGAAGCCATCAGGAACAACCGCGGACCCCTTCAAACCGAGCACGTCCGTGACTTGATGCTCCAGCTTGTCAGCGCAGTCGAGTATATGCATTCCAAAGGCCTCTATCATCGGGACATCAAACCCGAAAACATCTTCCTGACCCAGGATGGTTCCATGAAGCTTGGAGATTTTGGATTGGCCACTCGCAGCCCTTGGTCTTATGAGGCTTGCGTTGGAAGCGATCGTTACATGGCCCCTGAACAATATGAACCTACTCCAAGCGGCTACTCGACCAGGCAAGCCGATATTTGGTCTGTTGGAATCTGTCTTCTCAATATCCTATTCGCGAGGAACCCCTTTGTTACGCCAACCGAGTCTGATATCTTTTTTGCCGATTATACTCGTGACCGCCAGTCGCTCTTTGACATCTTCCACAACATGTCCCAGGATACCTTTGAGATCTTGTCCAATGCTATGGCCCTCGACCCAGAGAAACGTTCGCTATCCGGTGTTCGCCAAGCTATCCTACGTGCTGTCTGCTTTACCACTGACGACGAGACCTTGGACGATGACTTCTGCACCGAAGACCGTGAGATCGTCACCGCCAATGCCGACCGAGAACCACTCCGGACCCCTTCAATCTCAAGCCCCCAGATCAACCAAGGAGACTCGTTCCCGTGGGCCAAAGCCTTACAGTCTACCCCTCAACAAGCGATCCGCCAGCTCTCTGTCATCCCAGACACCGAGAGCTACTCGGAGGATTTGTTCCCTGCATCCGAAGCAGCGGCTAGCTCCTGGTACTCCGTCCACGCGGGATCCCCCTCAACTGGTTCCGCACTAGGTTCCACCTTTGGTGCCTCTTTCAAGTCAATCGGCATGCGTCCCATCGAACATCGGTATCCTCCTCAATCGGATCCTGTCCCCATCAGCGGGTCTCTGCCAATCCAGGCCGGCCGGCCAATCCCCGCAATGTCGTTGGTTTTCGGAAAAGGCAACAAGGACCAAATCTCGAAGAGCTGGAGCGACATGTTCGACGAAGAGGCAGAGGAGTCTGAGAATGAGGAGCTCGCCATGAAGCAACGTATGGAACAAAATTCCCGCAGCTGGAGCCAGGATAGCAGAGATGAGCAACCCACTGTTCGTGACTTTGGGCTATCCGATATCAAGGGCTCCTCGCTGCTCAATTCGCGATCCACTACGCCTAGCGATAATCCCAAGAGCGTCGCCATTCCTGCTCGCAAGGCCAACGACAACCTAGGAGAGAATTATTTTGCGGGATCGACCCTTCACTCGCCTCGATATTCTCCTCCCAGGCAGTCTGGTATGGACAAGTGGGCCGCCCTCGGGAACAAACGCCGCAACTTCCATACCAAGCGGAAGGATTCCTCGCGCTCCAAGAAACCCTACTACATGTCCAAGAGCTGGCGCAAGGAGTCGGGACTTGGCTCACCAGGACTTGATGAACGGCATGTGGATCAACATTTCCTAGAGATTGATTGGCGTCGGGATCCCTTCGAGACAATCAAGGCAAAGAAGAACCCCATCCCAGTTGCCAGCTACGATGGGATCGATGACGATTTCGACTGGATCGGCGGTTGGCACGATCTTCACATTTAAATTCTTTACCCACTCCGGCCTCTCCTTATTTTCTTTTTTTCCCATCAATTATTTCTCTCGACTGACCCCGAGTCATTAGCTGGTGCTGCCTGCCTGCCTGTTGCTGCCTGCCCAACATACCATTCTCGTGCCTATTAGCCTCATATTTCCTTTTATTGTTATTTCATTTCTCTCTACTCTGCTCTCCTGGCTTGCTACCGCTTTGTTGTTTTGTTACCTCATATCAGACCGGAAAACTTCATCTACAGCCAAGATGTCCCGAACAGGCACCTTGTGGCTTGTACTATACGCATCAAATCCTCATTCGGCATTACATGGAACGGCTTGGCGGGGTAAGACGGTGTTGTCGTTGGGAGATCTGGATCTTTCGTGCTCGTGAGCGGCGTTTTTTGTCTTTTCTTATATGATTCCTGTTTGGGGTGTATCATCACCGGTGTCGTTCTCATGTTCTCAAGCCCTATATTTCCTTATATCTTTTTATCATTACCAATACCCAATTTGGCACAGCAGCAGGCTCACATACCGGCTATGACACGGAGGTCTGGTGGGGGGGGTTATATGAAAAAAAGCTTGTGGCAGTGGAACGCATGCGTTTCTTGCTGTCAGCCACTTTCGATCTATTGAAAAGTGGAAGGAGGAGCTCGGGGGCATTTTTGTTATTTCACAGGGGGGGTTGTTGGGTCATTGTCAGTTTTTGTTTTCTTTTTTCTATTTTGCCTTGCAAGGAACAATGGGAACCCTCAACTGGATGATTTTTTTTGGTATGAATTTTACCTTGAAAAATCTTTTACACCGGGAAAGGGGAGAAGAAAAAAAATTTTTGTACTTTAGCTAGCCATGAGACTGCCAATTCTCTCGTTTTGGTAGGATCTGGAAAAAAGGAAGAGAAAAACTGAGGATAACTTAGATAGCCTTTTTTTTAACTACAATGCCTGTGAAAGAACAGACAAATCATGTGGGGAAATATCCTTTCTTTAACAGATTAGCAAGCAAACCAAACACAAATAACATGCTTATTCTTTCCCTGACAAAAGTTTTAGTCTTCCGAATAAATGAATAAATATGATGCAGTAAAAGGTTGCTTTGATTAAGGGTGGGGTTGTGCCAACTGCATTTTTTCTTGGAAAATATGCATAAAAGGGCGGTGTGTAGGCGGTGAAGGGGTCTGCGGCGCTAGGAAGAAGTTGAGAGATTAAGGGGAGGGGGGGGGTTGATAACTTCAAGTTTTTCAAGTCCGCTTGCAGCAGCACTTTCGCCACTTACCCCCGTACATTGGACTTGTCACTAAACCGACTAATCTCAAGGATGCATGCACATGCATACGGAGTACTGAATACTGAATGATGGGCTTAATAATTATCTCCCTTCCTCGTTATCCAACTCTACAAGTTACACGTAGGTACTAAACAAGCCCCTTTTCGTCTTCTTATCATTCCATTTCACCTCCCACCCCTCATACCCATCCTCATCCCCATCCCCCCCATCCCCCTCACCCTCCCAACCCCAGCCCCACCCCACACCCCCATCTCCTCCCAATCCCTCTCCGCCATCACCCTTCTCATCACCCTTCTCATCACCCTCCTCATCAACCCCTCCACCCCACCCGCACCCCCATCCTCCTCCCCTTCAACCTCAACTTCAACCTCCACCTCCCCCCCCATCGGCATCTCCCCCGCAACCCTCACCATCACCGCTAACTAACCACCTCAACACCTCCACGCGACTCGTGCCCACCTCCCCACACAGGTCGAGATCAATCAGCGCTGTCCGTAGTCGTCTAGCCAGTGGAGGATGCGGAACGAGGTCTGTGAAGTCCGCGCGGGCGCGGAGGAGCTGGAGTGTGGTTGGGTGGGTGAGGCGGGCGAGTTGGGTGTGGCGTTTTAGTTTTGTGAGGAGGAGGGGGGGGGGGGGGGGGGGGGGGGGGGGGGGGGGTAAAGAATTGATAATTTGATTTGTTTTGGGGAAGGGGGAAGAGGGGGG
>JANTQI010000110.1:48018-105442 GCA_032988985.1 Emmonsiellopsis sp. PD_5
GCTGCTGAGAATGGGCGTGGGGTGGGGGGGGTGGGTGTTTTGTTTTGGGGGGGGGGGGGGGGGGGGGGGGTTGGGAGGGGGACTGTGGTATATAGTATCGATATATTGATATTTTTGTGGAAACGGGAAAAGGGGGGAGGGTTTGGAGGATGGGGTGGGGAGGGTAGAGAACGGCTTACGGTAGCGGTCAATTCTGTTCTCATCATCGTCGACGTCCGCGGGACTAAACCAGAGCAGCGGCGCGGTTGCGGGATTTGGGAGTTTCAGGGGTAAGTCTGGTCCGCCCTGGAAGATGTCAAGTTTGATGTTTGGCTGTGATTCGGTCTTTTTTTTTTTACCATCAATCAGCGGAACTTCGCCCCCTTTTTCTTATATAAGGGGTTGTATGGTATCCATGTATGCCACATACAACTTGGAAAAAAAGTCTACTCTCCGGCGTCAAGAAGAATCTCTCATCTGCCCGCAACAAAATCTCTCTGATCTCGAGGACCGGGTCGCTGACGACGAGGTCGATGTCCTTTGCTACATTGTTAGCACCATGCCAGATCGGTTCTTATCTGAACAAACGGCATGCACAACACGATTCTTGCAAGATATCAAGAGACCGCTTTTTTGTTCTTCATACTTACATTGGTCACTCGGATTCCGCCCATCAGGGAGACAGCATAGCCGCCAATGAATGCATGGTCTTTCATTGCCACGCAGAGGGCTTTGGAAGTCGCTACGGCTGCGGTGTCGAGGTTGTGGATGAAGGTGGGCACAGGCGGTTCTGGATCCATTTACTTTCTTGTGTCTTGCCCTGGCGGGGCCAAGGGCAATAGAAATGAATGCTGTGGGAATAGGGGGGTTGATATGTTTGAAAGGCCATCTCTGGTTTCTTTTGGGGAGGACGATGGTTTATGTGAGGTGGATGCAAGGAAGGCGGCATCAGCTAGCAAGAGGGATGAAGAGTTTATATTGCAGGTAGAGAAAGTCCTTTGCTGTTGGAGGAATGCATCCATATACTTTCTCAGGCCCCTGACTTCGCCCAGTGACGAAGGTTTTTGATATATTGGGATTTGGGGAGGTGCTGTAAAAGGGGTTGTATTGTATCCAGGAGAGAAATGGCAATGCCTTGTAAACACTTTTATACTGTCATTACCAGTATATTGAGGCCCTTGATTGCATATCCTATCTCCCTATATTGGACTCCCATTTCTTCAGTTGGTGGTTCCTGTAGATAGCCGCGATGTCCCCAACATGGTTGGTTGGCTTCATTCTATGGATAGCGAGATAGCCGCCCAGGATAAACGCGGCACGGCGCGCAGGGACAAATAGACGACGCGCAAAGTCAGTCACCCAGCCTGCTCCCATACAAACGGTACAGTTGCCGTTTATCCTATTTTCCCTCAGTCCGTCCAGCCGAGTGCTATCAATTTAGTATCAAATCTGACAGGATCGCGCCAAGAGCCGGCCGCCCCCACCGTCTGCCGTCTAGCGCCCCCAACTCTTTTTTACACCAGCTGGCAGCATCGACGGCGGCAATATCACTCCACCCACGACCAACAGCCAACACCGCCAGATGCCCTCACCGCACTGCCAGCCTCCTCGTGGCATTCGTTTCATTATTCAGTCGTTTTCCCACACGCCAGCCCTGCCCAGCTCGAGTCACTGTCCTGCGTGACCTGCCGCATCTCGCTGTGCCTGGCCAAGAGCTTCTTAATCGCCGTACATATAACCATCCCTGCACCACTGCGAAGCCCCAGCGAATCGGCCGTGCCCTGCCGGACCCTTGGGCTTCGCATTACAAACCTGGTCCTGGCCTCGAAGCTGAAAGGCCACATTTTCCATTGTCTCAACGGCGACGACACAGAAGTGAACCTACTGAACTGATACGGTCCTTTTGGAAGCTGAACGCTGCTATTTCCTATCTCGCGTTAACTATTACTTGTCTGTCCTTTGCGATACCACTACCGATCCTACGAACCAACGAATCACGGCTCCAATAAAAAAAAATCTCCGTCCCGCTAAAGGTTTATTTCCCCCTGCGAAACAACGAGGGTATGAGTTATTGTGGAATGTCGGTTTCATGGTAAACTGACATTGAACATTGAAAAGAAAACGAATAATGGGCTTTCGAATTGGTCGAGGAGGAATTTATGTTGAATTTATAGGTGCCAGAGTCGCAAAGGGACGCTGGACTTGGGCTTTTGGGCGTTGAGAGGGGGTGAGTTCTAGATTCTAGGAGCGCTGTCTCAAGAGGAGCTATTGCTGGAACGTTCTCGAGGGCATTCCATACCGCAATCACTTGACTAATTTGATACTAATAGTTTCAATCGTGTATTTATAGGACTTTCCTGATCTTTGCATTCTCTTTCAACCACCCCCTATCAGCCCCTGACGAGACCACGAACAATTTTCGAGAACATGGCCTGGTGCGATCCTCTTTCCCCCATACACTCCAATTCCAAACACCGAACGCCCGGCTGTCTATCATATTTTATGGTCCTTGCTGCACTTGCCGCAGTGCGGGCTGGGGAAAATGTGGAATTCAAAACTCCCAATGTGACCTCGCGAGTGCTGGACACCATATGCCCCACGAGAAATTTTGCAGATATCCAGATGGAATACATACGCTACCCTATCTGCCGAGAACCCAGATGGGTGGGCAGTGCGAAGATTGAGGAATCTGCATCCCACTCAATAGACCTTGGAGATGTGTCTACATCGATAAACCCTGGTAATGTGCCGGCTGCCTCAGCAACGGTAACCGCGACGGTGCCTGTATCAACTGGGTTAGATCAGGAATTGGATACGGATTCGCCTCTTGATAATTCGAATTTCCTTTCGTTTGAGGAATGGAAGAAACAGAACTTGGCCAAGGTTGGTCAGTCTGCAGAGAATGTGGGTGGTAACCGTCCAGGCGCTGGCTCAGCTGGGAAAGGAGGACGACAACGGCCTGTTGGAATTGATAATGCCTTGGACTCTCTGGGCGAGGACGCAGAGATTGAGTTGGAATTTGGTGGATTTGCACCGGACGATTCGGGGCCTGCGTCCTGGGAGCGCAAGGTTGGCTCGGACCAGCCCTCTGTTAATGATAATGCCGACCCTGTTACGAGAGGGGTAGAGGGCGAAACCCAAGGAGATGCCACACCCCGTGGTGGCATTTCTCGAAGAAAGGATGCGGGCACTACGTGCAAGGAAAGATTTAATTATGCGTCGTTTGATTGTGCCGCTACCGTTCTTAAAACTAACCCCCAGTGCACTGGGTCCTCGTCCATCCTGATCGAGAACAAGGACAGTTATATGCTTAATGAGTGTCGCGCCAAGGATAAATTCCTCATCCTCGAGCTCTGCGATGATATATTGATCGACACAGTCGTCCTTGCGAATTATGAGTTTTTCAGTTCAATATTCCGAACCTTCAGAGTTAGTGTTTCGGACCGCTATCCTCCCAAACCTGACATAGGCTGGAAGGAATTGGGTACATATGAGGCGGTCAATTCACGGGAAGTTCAGGCTTTCGCTGTCGAGAACCCGCTTATATGGGCGAGATATGTGAAGATTGAATTTCTGAGTCATTACGGTAACGAGTTTTATTGCCCGGTTAGTTTGATTAGGGTTCATGGTACGACGATGTTGGAAGAGTATAAGAATGATGGAGAAGCTGCTAGGGTGGACGAAGACATTGCACAGGTACAAGCGGTGCCAGAGCCTGTGTCGGATAATTTCACGGCGGATGAAGTGGTTACGGCGTCGATAACCAGCACGCCGGCAAATGTAGGATCTACCCCTGAAAAAAAGTTGGGAGATATCTGCATGTTGCAAAAGACCGACATCGAGATGGTATTGAGAAACGAATATAGCCAGGTTTGTGCTGTTCAAGACGCGCCGCAGCAGACACATAATCAAACAGCTATGTCTGTACAGCCCGAGGCCGGAAAGCCTCCTGGTGCTGCCAAGTTGGCAGAGGAAGTTCCGTCGACGACGCCGAGTAATGAAGCCTCATCAAGCACCGGTGGTCCCGCCTCCACATCTGTCGAGGGGGATTCCGGGCCTCAAAATCCTTCGCCTGAGCCTCAAATTGAGACGTCTTCCAGTACGCCCAAGGCCGAAAACGAGACACCAACCGAGGCACCCAAGCCCTCTCCCACTATACAACAACCCCCTCCAAATCCTACAACGCAAGAATCATTCTTCAAATCTGTCAACAAGCGCCTACACATGCTTGAAACCAACTCCTCTCTCTCACTACAATACATCGAAGAACAATCCCGCATCCTCCGCGACGCATTTAGCATAGTCGAAAAACGCCAACTGGCCAAAACCTCCACCTTCCTCGAAAGCCTCAACACAACCGTGCTGCACGAGCTGCGCGAATTCCGCCAACAATACGATCATGTCTGGCAATCGGTCGCCATCGAATTCGAACAACAGCGCCAACAATACCACCGCGAGGTATTCGCCGTAAGCACCCAGCTAGGCATCCTGGCGGACGAACTCGTCTTCCAAAAGCGCATCTCCATCATCCAAAGCGTCTTTGTCCTCATCTGCTTTGGCGTCGTTCTCTTCTCCCGCAGCACCGTGGGCAGCTATCTCGAACTACCCCGCATGCACAGCATGATGTCCAGATCACAAAGTTTCCGCTCTGGATCCCCATCTTTTGAAAGCCCTTCCGCAAGCCCGGCTTCGAGACCGGCTTCGTCGTATCAGGACAAGGATGTCCGTCACTCTCACCGACGAACAGTCTCAGAGGAGTCAAGAGAGGATGATCATGATCTGGTCAATCCCACCATTGCGTATTCGCCGCCCACGCCCACGTCCGATAGTGAGGAGCATGGTGGTGGTTCGCAGTTGGAACGCTCCGAGCGATCGAATTCGACCTCTAGTAGTGTTGTGCTTTCGCCTCCTGGGCCGCTGTTTCGGTCTGGCAGCAGTCCGCCAGATCTGGGGAGGCCAGAGGATGGCGATGGTTCGCAGTCATCTTAGAACGCGGTACACCACCGTCTTATTATTCGGCACGGAACCCCTACTACGCTCTCCCTTAGTCCAAAGGCCGTACTTTTTTTTTCCCGCGAGCGTACTATTTGCTTCCGCCCGACTCCACGATGTTCGATCCGAACGAGAACCTAATAAAGATTCATTCGTTCCCTCGCAACCCCATCGACCCATACGGCCCCTTGGAAGGCCATCTTTTGACACTCTGATATATCTTTGCATTATTTTCCTTTTTGTCTTGGAGCGAGCGAAGCTATTTTCCCATACGTCATATTTTTTTGCTTGAAGTAAAGCATGTATCTCATGGACATGGGCATTTACTTCTCGTCAGTTAATCGGTTGATTGAAATGCATGTGTTGCATGTATGTACATGTACATATATAACGTATGTGTGCTTGAATGAAGCTTATGTGATGATAACGATGTATATACGCAGCTATATCCATTTTTTTTTTTGTGTGTGTGTGTGCTTTTAGCGGAGTGGGATGAATTACAGGTTTTTTTTTATTCTTTGTCAATTAATTGGGTTGTTTCTTGCTCTCTAGTGTGGACGGGTTCATAAGGCCCAGGTGTCATTGTTCTCATTCTCATCCCTCAACCCCCTTTTGCTCAACAACTACACCCCCCCCCCTCCCCTAAAGCAAACAACAACCTCAACGGGAATTGAAACAAAACTCTTTGTTTCGTTCGTCGCCATAGAAACTGATCCAAGGGTTGCATCCCATATTCCCTGTTCATTCATGATCGTCAATCAACCTGGGCAACAGTAGAAGAGACTGGGGGGTAATTCCTAGGACTAGGCCCGTAGTTACGAAGCAATGGATAACAATAGCCCTGAAACCCCCCCTTAGACCAAGCCTATATTTCCATTTCCTTGTATCATATGTAGGCGATGAGTCATAGACGCGATGATGGAGGAGAAGATGGATGGTTTCTGTGGTGGTTGCCATGCCAACTATCAGTCTTTGTTATCAGGGGAAATAATAACGGCAGAACAAAACTTTTTTCCAGTCCGCATCTCTTGCTAAAATAAACAGATGCACCTACCGCAACTGCATTAAATCATTTTATTGACCAGGAACAGGGGACATTGAAGTTCACGCTTGCGGAGAGTTGGCTTGTTTATTTATTTACTGAGTTTGAATTGGGGTTTAAGAGAGGAAAACACATCACCAGTTAAACTACATAAAAAGCACCACTCCCTCCCTCCCTCCCTCCTCTCCTGCTCGCCTCGCTCTCGCTCTCACTCTGTGTTTCAAACATACACAAAAGAAAGCAACGGGGACTGTTCCGCTTTGAAGTTTGAAGCTACTCGGACACATACCTCCAAACCACCCACACCCGTCCTACCAGACACCTTGCAACGATCAAACAAGCCAGAATCAAAATCCCCCTCAAGCTCGAACCAATCCTACCTTACCTTACCTACCTTGCGAAACGCGAAAAGAAACCTCCTGTCCGTCCGTCCGTCCGTTACACACCTGAGCCGACCCGAATCTCAAACATATCTATCGATCGATATATTCTCCGCTCGCGACCTCTCTCTCTCCCTCTCTCCTCATCGAACCCTCAATCACTACACACACAAACACAAACAAAAATGGAATACACCGCCCCCACCACCAGCCCATCAAAATCCGCCCCGCTCTCCGACCGCTCAACAAACACACACCTTGCTTCCAGCGGCGGCGTGCCAGAGACCACGGGCGACTGCGGTACGGATCTCAAGGCGGCCACGGTCAATTCTATGGAGTATCATAGGCAGGTGTTGAAGGAGAAGTTGGAGGAGGGGAAGAGGTGTGTATATTTTTATTTTATTTATTGTTTCATTGGTGGTTTTGTTTATTGTTGGGTCATTGCATTGTGCTAATCAAATATTTTCTTTTTGCGATTGTAGTGAAAAGGGCCACTACATCTCCCCATCAGACGGCATCATGAGCCCGTGTACGAAGAAGCTGAGCGATTTGAAGGGGAAGAGGTTTAAGAAGTATGTTTTTTTTTTCGCATTTACTTTTACTTATTCCTCTTCCTGATGGATATCTTTGGCTAACTTGGTTCGGCTGTCAAAAAAACAGCGCTGGAAAACCACAATCCCTCTTCGCCAAAGCAATTGGCAAAAAATCCGTGGAGAAGATGAATGCGGAAGCCAAGGCTGCTGCGGGATTGGACAAGCAACACCAACAGGAATGAATGAGTGGGAGTTGGTTTTTCCCCCTATCAGCGGAGAGAACCTTCTACTAATGTCCGTTCCTGCTTCTGATATGATTTGTCTCCCCAGCTTGAGTTGCAACTCCATTTTCCCCTGGCCATCTATTAGATGGTTAATACCTCACCCACATTCTCTAACTTCTTCCTTTCTTCATCTGTATATTTTGCTATGCCCTCACTTTTTTCCTTTTTCCTTTTTTTTTCTTCTTTCCCTTTTATCATGTCTTCTTTTTTCATACCGGGTCTCGTGGAAAACCTGAGCATGAATCGGCTACAATTAGTCATCCCCCCTTCCTTATATGTTTGCCCGCTTTCTTTTCTACCCTCTCTTTTTCTTCTCCTTTTTTGTTTACCTGGTGTTTGTACTACTCCCTGGCACGGATGGACACGGTAGTTGGATGGTGGCGGAAAGGGAAAAACCCGAAATGGCGTTTTTTTTGTTTTAATCAAAGACATAGAATTTTATGTGATGATGATCGATAATGGGATTTGAGAACTTTGATAACCCTACTGCTCATGTACTTTTTTTGGAAGTCTCTCTCTCTTTTTTTATATATATTTCTAGGCGCTCCGCGTATTCAGTTCTTCATACTTGATCCTCCTTCCCTTTTCTAATCTCCGGAATATTTATTCCCTACGTGGTTAGTTAATATGCGCTATCCCCGTCGCCGGTCGGTGAAAACGCTGGTTTGGTTTCTATGAAACCTTATCTCAGCCCTACAAATTCCAACACGTGGATATATATACATAGAGAAATACGACAACGTCATCACGGAATCCGTGTCCTGAGTCTGGATTTAAAATGGATCTACCAGGATGAATACGTACTGTAAGTAATTATGTATTAATTATTTATAAGCTGGCTGGGCTGGTGGTGATTATTAATTGTTATTAATAATAACTGGCTGTGAAGTCTTGGTTTTGCTTTTGCATAACTTTTTAACAGTTAAACTTAGGCTTTAGCTTAGAGTTTATTTGTTTAGTATCTATCTGTGATAGAGCTCCGCCGTTTCTGAATAGTATCTTCTGTGCTGGGTCCATATAGATACCTTGGATATTTTTTGTCAGATGTGATTTAAAAAAAGAAGAAGTATGAGATAGATTGACTATAGCGGGTTACCTGATAAAAGATAGAAATCTTCTGCAGTTTGGCTTTAGATGAGCCATAGAGCTTGAATTTATGTCAGGTTTCAGTCGGGTGAATTGAAGTCAGCTTGACCCGCATAAGCTTATGGTTACGACCGAAGAGAAACTTCCAATCACCATAGACCTACCTAGCAGAAAAATTTTTGGTTCGGCTCTGTCAAATAATGATACCAAATACTCCTCCTCTGTCGCCATCTGCGGATTAATATATTGCACCGACTCTAGTGGGGGGGAGAGAGAATTAATAATAATTAGTCAACTCTATCTCTGCAAAATGAATTATGAATGGCTGCTGGGGTGTTAGCCAGAAACATTCCGAGCTTTTATGGCTAGTTTATCTGTCCGTTGACGTTGGATTCGATATCATGACGTTGGATTGCAGCATAACGATGATATTGCTGCAAACACTCCAAACTCCCCTGTTATCTAGTTAGTCTTGGCGTTTTTGCATCCCCAACCCGACGAATCACGGCGATATCAAACTCGCGCTCAACAGTTTCAACTTTCAACCCCCTCCTATTCCCACCACGACAATGGTCTGCCAGGTCTGGTGGGATCTAGCTCCAGAGATCTTGACTCACCTCGTTTCAACCGGGAGTGCAACTTAATTTACTTTTACTGCGCCGCGCTACCACCGCGAAAAGCAAGGTTCCGCGCTCAGGACCTGCTCGGTCTCGTCACGTCCCACAAGGCGGGCTGGTCCTCGTGTTGTCAGCTCCGACGTCAGCGGAAGTAGATGGAATGGGGGTCTTGGGTTCTGCTAATCGGAGTAATCGCAACAGCCTTTTATCTCTCCGGCTTGGTACTGACCCCGGAAAGTCTAGGGCACTCCGCTCATACTTTGTCAGATCATGATTTGTCAGTGGATGAGATGTCAGCGGATGATATGTCGTCTTGATTGGAGGCTACAAGGCTGGCTCGCAGTTTCTTGCCTGCGTACTACGTACAGCCATCCATAAATGGTATACGCCTCTCCATTCGCGCCCTTCAGGCTCTTCTCCGTATCTATGAAGTCCACCTTCTCTTCGGACTGACTTCTCCCCGATGTCTAAATGTTGGCCCGACTTCTCACGCAATTACCAACTTGGTTGGATTAACTCTTTTCCTATTTGGTGATTTTCTGTATTTTTCCTTCCCTTTCCATGACTCAACGGGTTGGCGTAACGTTATGTCTGCTGAATGTTGAGAGCTGTTCGCGACCCCATCACCATAACATGTGGATATATCCCCCCTGCAGACATTATGAATAACTGGGATATATATATTCTCATACCATCCCTTCTGGCTGCGACATGGCAGATTCTAGCGCTTTTCTCTCCCCAGCGCACAACTTTCCCTTTCTGGACCGGGCCGAGCTTCTTTTGTTTAGTTCCCAACAGCGTTAACCCAAGAGGTTGTTAAACGGACGGCCCGCTGTGCTCAATTTTCTATATACCGGGATTGTCCCTTATTCCAACCACCCGCTATTCATCGCAGCTGTCAAGTTAACAACTATGGCGGACTACTTGCGTGATACCGCGGCAGGGCAGATCCTCAGATGGGTTACTGGAAATAAGGTTTTGCTATACCCCGAGGAGGATCCAAACTTCCAAGTTCCTGCTTCGTACGCGAACCCCCTGGACTCGGCATATGTGAGCCGATCTACCATCACAAATACTCGGGATACACCAGGCAGCAACGATAGTATAGATGCAGGATCGACTCGACAGCCCCTTGATGGAGAAACCGTCTCTCCCACTCCCGTTTCAGGCACTGGACAAAATGGGCCGTCAGGGCGTTCGCTAGCTTCGGCGGAACTGACTAGGACGAATTCCTTACAGCAACTGGACAAAATCGAATCAAAAAAGGACGTTGAGAGGACGATTTCGGCGGCGGCACAAAATATGGACTTGGAGAAGAGAGAGAGTAGGGTCATCGTGCCCCAGAAGACGGCTGATGGGACCATCTTGGTCGACTGGTATTCTGATGATGATCCTGCCAATCCTCAAAATTGGAGCAGTAAGAGGAAAATTTTTGTTGCATCACTTATCTGGTATGTGCCACCTCTTTAAATATGGTGCTGCGATTCCATTTCTGTTAAAGCTGAGACAATAATATACAGCGCATATACTCTCGCTGTTTACATGGGATCGTCCATCTATACGCCCAGTATTCCTGAAGTACAAGAGGTGTTCGGGGTATCAACCACGGCAGCCTCTTTGGGACTGGCAGTATATGTTCTTGGTTGTGAGTTGTAAAATGTTTCCATCTGTTCCGCTATACCCTATCTAATCTGTGCACGTTACTATGTTTAGACGGGACCGGACCAATGCTCTTTTCGCCTCTCAGTGAAGTCCCAGTTATTGGCCGGAATCCACCCTATATCATCACGTTTGCTCTATTCGTGATCCTGAGTGTTCCCACCGCCCTTGTCGACAACTTCGCCGGCCTCCTCGTGCTGCGATTTCTCCAGGGTTTCTTCGGGAGCCCCTGTCTCGCGACAGGCGGTGCATCGTTTGGAGACATCTACCCCCTCCTCAAACTCCCATATGCCTTGACTGTTTGGGTAGCGTCTGCGTCAATTGGCCCCTCCCTTGGGCCCATTATATCGGGTTTTAGTGTTCCAGCCAAGGGCTGGCGCTGGTCACTGTGGGAAATCCTGTGGCTAGCAGGGCCAATTTTCATCCTCCTCTTTCTCCTGCTCCCAGAAACATCCAGCGATACAATCCTCCTTCGCCGTGCTGCCCGCCTCCGCAAACTAACCGGGAACAAACATCTGAAATCACAATCAGAAATCAAACAAGCTCAGATGAGCGCATCCGACATCGCCGTCGCGACCATCTGGCGACCCGTTCAAATCATGCTCCTCGATCCAGCCGTCCTCTTCACAAACATCTACACCAGTCTCGTCTACGGTATCTACTACTCCTTCTTCGAAGTCTTCCCCATCGTGTACATGGGCATCTACGGCTTCAACTTTGGCCAGATGGGGCTAGTATTCCTTGCCACAATCGTCGGTAACGTCATAGCAATCACCACATACTGCTATTACCTGCACAAGACCTTCGCGCGCGAAATCCTCTCGGTAGGCCTCAAGTACCCAGAACGACGCCTCATCCCCGCCCTCTTCGCTTCCGTCATCATTCCCGCCGGCCTCTTCCTTTTTGGTTGGACAGCGCGCGGAAACGTGCACTGGATCGTTTCAACAATCGGTATAGCCATCTATAGCGGGGCAGTGTTTGTCACCCTACAGTGTATTTTCCTATACATACCCTTGATCTATCCGCAATATGCGGCGAGTTTGTTCGCAGGCAATGATATCTTCCGAAGCGGGTTGGCAGCTGGGGCGGTGCTTTTTGCACGGCCGTTGTTTTTGAATCTGGGGATTGGGCAGGGAGTTAGTTTGTTGGCGGGCTTGACGGTTGGATGTGCTGGGGGTACGTTTGCGTTGTTTTACTATGGGGCGTATTTGAGGTCGAAGAGTAAGTTTGCCGTTAGTTGATTGAGCGGTTCTTGGGACTTGGGGGAAAGAATATGGAGGCGAAAGGAGGCGGGGGTGGAGAGACAGAGCATTCACGGCTTGGACGAATGAGATGGGTTGGCTGGTGACATTGCTCTCTTCCTCTCTCCGCACGGTCTTTTTCTTTTCTTTCTCTCTTTCCTTCTTTCTTTCTTCTTTCTTTGTCGTGTTTTTTATATATGGATTGCAAATCGGGATATCTCCTCATAATGGGGAAGCAAGATAGAATGGATTGAGCGGGTTTGCTTTGGCGTTTAGAACAAGCTTGTTAGCCTAGATTTAATATCTATAGAATATATCTCTTTTGGTGTTATATCAGCTCTATCCTCATCATTTCAGCCCGCCTACTCAGGGAATCTAGACGTGGAAATATCATTTTGATGCAGTCCATCTCGACTGGGGGTGTCAGGGACTCAGGGGCGGTCTTGTTAGGGCTAGATAGGGTTAGGGCTAATCCGGCCCAAAATGGATTGCGCTAACTAGTTTCGGTCCTTCCCGACCTCCTCCCGAGGTCCGCTCCCCTCTGGGCCGTCTCGGGGTTTTCCTCAAAGAGGACATTTTGCTCTTTCGACGATAGAGACAGGCTCACTGACAGTGATATGTTTCGCGACGACGAGCGGTTCGAATTGAAGGTTCCTCCCAAAAAATGCAAATGGTAAGCTGTCGATTGGGTTCTCTGGTTGAAATGCAGACTCCTGACGTCCATTGGCTGGGCAGAATCATGTCAATGTCGAGAACTAATACCTTCAAAGATCCAAACCAAATGAATCGCTTTCTTCTCAAATGGCAGTTTTTGGGCACGGAAGATGCATTCACTGCTTTTCTAAGCTCATTTGCGGTGGCCTATGGTTGTCTTGGACAAGGAAGGGCACATGTGATGGAGCAGAGTTCAATCAGGCTCGGGGGGAATACAGGCTCATGGGGAATGTCAAGGACATCCCAAGCCCAGCTGGAACCGGGAATCGACTGTTTGACCGCATTGTCATATTTCTCTCCTGGACGCTGATGGCTATGGCTATCATAAATGTTATCATTTGCCCGAAGGGATGAAACTATGTTTGCTTCCCTCCCCCCAGGGACAGATGAGGGGATATGTTCAGAAGGGGGGGTGCGGCTGTTGTGGGTTTGTCCCTTTGCTTTTAGTGCGTAGGGAGGGGTGTGTGAGGTATGAGGAGTGAGATCATGGATGAAATGCAGTAATCGACTGTCACAGGGCGTGATGAACGGGCTGGAAATCGTACCAAAGCGCTGTATAAGCCATTAAACAGCCACGATAGGCATGGTCATCAATGGCCTGATTCTGGGCTCCAGAAAGAAAACTGCTCGACAGGCAAGGCAAAAGGTTAGTAATTAGGTATATAAAAAAATATGAATTAATGAAAGCATAGAGTAAATAAATAGCAAGTCCCAACGTATCATCATCAAAAGGAAAAAGTAGGAGAATAGCACGCCCAAACCCAAGCCCCTTCCTTACACAATCAACTTCGTAATAAGCTTCCCCTGGTTCCCTCCACTAAACAACCGCATCCAAATCTCAGGCTGCTCTTCAATTCCAGCCTCAACCACCGTCTCATTGCTATCCAACTTAATCGTCCCCTCCGCCGCAGCCCCAATGAGCTTTCCAAGAATCGCAGGGATCTCATCCATGTAATCCAGCATGATGAACCCCCTTATCGTAATTCTGCCGGAAATGAGCTCGAACCAGTTCTTGAGCGCCATGGACTCCCCGGAGTTATACGTGCTAACTGCACCACAGACGGCGATGGTGGAATGCTTCTTCATGCGCGTCAACATGGCGTCCAGCACAGAGCCGCCAACGTTGTCGAAGTACAAGTCCACCTCGTCGGGGGTGGCGGCTTTGAGGTCTTCGAGGAAGGTCGGGCTCTTGTAATCGATGCACTCGTGAGCGCCCAGATGGTTACGAACCCAGGCACACTTCTCTGGGCCGCCGGCGATACCAATCACGCGCTTGGCGCCGAGCAGTTTCACCGCGATCTGAATAGCCATTGATCCAGTGGCGCCCGCCGCTGCGGAAATCACAATTGTGTGCTCAGGCTTCGCTCCGCCGGCGTTGTAGAGGCCGGTGTACGCCGCAATTCCGGATGCACCAAAGGCACCGAGGAAGTGCGTCAGGGCCAACCCTCCTGGCAAGGGGGCAAGTGCCTGGGAGTTGACGGCATCAAGCACGACGTACTCGCTCCAGGTTCCGAGGTGGAAATCCATGACCAAGTCTCCCTTCTTGTAGGTCGGCGAGGCGCTCTCGACAACCTCCGCAATGACACCGGATCGCATGGGCGACCCCACGGGGACGGGAGGAACATAAAAGCGCTCGGGAGCTACGGTGGATTGAATAAAGTTGCGAAGACCGGTGTCATTTGAGAAGTATTGGACTTTGCAGAGAATCTGGCCATCTTTGAGCGGTGGCAGCGGGATAGTCTGTAGTTTGAAAGTTGCGTCGGGGCCGGAGAGGATCGGTGCGGCCTCAGGTTTCGAAGCGAGCACCCATTGTTTCGTAGTCTGGGGAGTAGTGGATCCCATTTTTAAAGTCGTTGTTTTTCGGGGTTGTTGTAGATGTTGATATTCCGCTTCTTGTGATTCTGCTCCGTGTGCTGGCTGATATTTGAAACGCAGGTTGAAAACTTTGTCGGCTGCCCCTTCGTCTATGACTTATAAACTAGGCAATTTTTAGCACCTTTTTTCTGGTCATTTCTTTTCACCCCTCTATTGCTCCGGTAGGAAGCGCTGAGGAGGCCAAGTTGCTGGCTTGCTTTTATTTAAGTTAGTCCCGCCAGGCCCCGCTCACCCCGCCGTTGCGTCCTCACGCCAACAAATGGCCATGCATGAATCATGATGTGAATCCGCTTCGCATAGCCCACCATTATTCGGAGCAACGTTCTGTTTCCACCATTATTTAATATTCAGACCACTGGCAGCATCTGTTCGGCTCCGCCATGGTGGCCAGTTTATTGGGACTCCACTCCGAGTGCCAAGTCATTTCCGGGCAATATTCAAAAAAAAAAGGCGGCTGACGACTCACGACTCATGAGAGCCAGGATCCCTCGGGCTTAGCACAGCACAGTATGAGACGATGGATGATCGCCATTATAATTTCTCCCCTTTCATCAGTAGCCGCGGGCCGGAACTTCGGGAGTAACATTTCCTGAACTTAAATACAGGCGTCTGTCAAAATTTCTGTGGGAAGTCACTGATGAAAATCCCAACTTCCCAAGAGCGACTTGCGCGCCGTTGAACGCCAGCCGAGGATAACTCTGCAATCCTTGTATAAAATAAGAATGGTATGATTTTTGTGCCTGGAGCCTCCTTTAAAGTTTTGCGTGGTGCTGGTTCAGGCCCCACAAGAAGTTGGCCTATTGGGTAATTTGATTTTAAGGTTTGGGATCCTGAGTTCGGTGTGTCAGGGAATTACTGGTTGGTTAGCCGGCAGCTGTCAGCACGAGTCAGCCATTGAACCTTGCACGCATGGAGTAGTAATAGATGGCTGATCACCTACGACATATCAGCCCAAAAATCACTGACAAGCTGTCGGGGCAACGAATTTTTTTTGTGATTGATGAAGAGAAAGAAACAACGACATCCACCTCTGCTGACCAGGTCTCGGCCTTTCCGCTCCACCACGACCAAGAGCAACCACTGTTTTATATGGGGGGTAATAACACACTTCAAGCTAAGATCTGCAACGGGTTGCTGTCAGGATTTGCACTTCCTCAGTAGCATGGCCCACAGCGGCTTGGTAGTAAGGAATTCGAGAAAGGAGGTATCGGCGGTTCGGGGAAAGAGGCAGCGCCTACCAACGAGTGATGGGAGGCCGAAGTCAAAACCAAGGAAAAGTGCCTTTTGGCAAGTCAAGTTGTCAAATTGAACCAACCAGAGGGCTGCAATTCAAAAGATGGAGCTTGATTTTATAATAGCAAAATATCCGTTCGAGCACAAGCGAATATTGTGGGGTTCAATGTACTGGCAGGGACGCGGAATGCGTAGAACCGGGGCACAGGAAAGTGGATTTTATAAGCTCCAACCCCTGCGCAACGCTTTTTTTGCCCGCCCTTTTGGATCTTCGGACTGCATTCCTTTCAACACATAAAAGAAACAACAAGCGCACGTCCTTGTGCGCTTGCGCTTGAGTTGTTGTCCTCTCCCATCCCCTCCCCCGGCGTCATGCCATCTCCTCAGGTCTATTACCCAATATTGGGTGTTGTGCAAGCGGAACTTATCGTCAACTGCATCGTTGTGTTTCTAGTATTAACGATAGTTGCCTTGAGAGTGACTGGACGGCTCCTAGGGCCGGGTATGGGATGGGATGATGGTTTGGTCCTATTTGCAACGGTTAGTACTATGTTTTCACGTCAGTCACGATCGATTGCTAATGGATCATTTTACAGCCTTTGGGTGTAGTTATGTTGATCTGTCAGGGAGTTTGTAAGTATTCCGCAACGATTCACCCTTAAAAAAATACAAACTTACTCATGTTGAACAGTTGCTCCCGTTGGAAACGGCTACAACTTGCCCGACCACCCAGACCGTAAGCTATCCGTCCAGATTATGGTCAATAAGATCGAGATCTCTCTCGGCCTTTTTGATCCCGTGGCTCTCAGCCCATGGGTTCGATTTCGTCAAAATATTTAAAGCGCTCGCTGACACCTGCATGGGTTCCATTTATAGTGGCGGCAAACATACCATTCATCCTTCAGGTACGTTAAACAATAGAATTGGTGTAATCACGATGATGTTCCGAGCTAACACATACACCAGTTGACGTTCGGCATGCAGCTGATATATACTGTTCTGCTGGCAGCCGTGAAAGCAAGCATACTATGCTTCTATCTCCGGGTATTCATCACACCATTCATGCAGTGGTCATCCAAAATCATGCTTGGGTTCTTAATGGCCTGGATGCTAAGCTTTGTTTTCGCCTGCACTTTCCTATGCACACCGGTGTCGGCACAATGGACGGGCATTGGAAAGTGTGGTCAGTATATCCCGTTGATCCAAGCGTTGATTGCAACCAACGCAATCGGGGATTTGATCATTATGTTGTTGCCCATGCCCAGCATCTGGTCCTTGCAAATGCGGAAGACTGACAAGCTTGGTGTCACGTCCTGTTTCGCCTTGGCTCTTGCGTATGATCCCTATTTCTCCATACCCGAAAAAGCCCTGCTAATAATCCCGAACAGCTGTATTGTGTGTGCTGGCTTCCGGTTGTATTACATATCAGCCGTTGATCTCACCGGCAACGTCACCGGTACCATGGCTACCACGGTCTTCCTCTTCACACTCGAGCCCAACCTCGCCATCCTATGTGTGAGCATTCCTATGCTTCGCCCGTTTTATTCGATGTACAAAAAGCGCATAGGCGGGTCTAGGCTGCAAGAGTCAGGCAGTGGCCGACCCAGCGGATATATGAAATCGGAGGATCTAGAGGGAAAGTCTAGGTTGGCAGCCAGCTCTGCCGATGGCGCTGCGACGACGTGGGAAATGGACGACTACTACGGCCATGACGGAACCAGCCACGATGCGATAGTGGTATCATATGCCGATCGCACTCAATCGAACGACAGCTCCGTCCCTCCGACAAAAAAGCCAAACATCAGGATTGGGGTCGAAAAAAAATGGTCCGTAACTCGTAACTGATGCGGGTATGTGTAATTACGGTTTCCAACCGAAGTTCGGAACAGCTTGCCATGGGCATGGAAATAAGCTTCTTGCCTTTGTGTCATATAAAAAGCGAGCTACGGGCGTCGGTTAGCGGTTTGCATTGTACTTGATTTCCTTATTTGTCAAGTTTCTTTCTTAGCTTTATTCGGAATGCATCAAAACGTTTCCTGCATCCATACTCGTGACATACTTTGCACGACTGACAACGGAATCCTCAAGCTGGTAACAATACCCCGGCTGTGGGGGTCTGTGTGCTTTTGAGACGTTTGCCATGCTGTCCTTACCAAGGGAAAGCTGCAAATAGTAAATCTTCTTTTGCGCCTTCATCGCCCCGCTATACAGGTCTCCAGGCATGAATTCACGGTTTGCTCGCAGTCCTGGCTAGTATCCCCAGACTCTGCTTGGGCATGTAATTGGTTGCTCTAGACAGGTGCATGGTCACAGTACTCAGGGCTTCGTTGGCAGGCTTCGAACAGGAATCACTCGTGCAGGCCATAACAAATGAAGATGGGAGAGAACAGACAAGCAGAGGGAGAGGACGATGAGGTTGACTAAGCGAGGCCGGAGCGGGAAAACCACAATCTCCGCCGCCGCCCAAATAGGCAATTGTCAACGTCTTCTTCAACTTCAACTTCAACTTCAGCTTCACGGCTTGGAATTGATGCGAGAGACAATGTGTGCTGTCCGTGCATTTTATTCCCAAATCAATCCAAAGCAAACTCCCATGGTCCTGGCTACTAGCACGGAGCCGGTCCGTCCAGTTGAATACGAGGCTGTTTATTTTCCTCCCAGGCAGAAATGCCACCAGCCTCCTTGACAGCGGGAACCAGGGTTGGTATTTACACTCGTTCCCCGGCTTTTTTCACCGTTAAAGAAATGACTATTTAATAACCCCCCCCTTTAAGAGAAAATTGTTTCTCCATACTTAACACAGCCCATCATCAAACCAAATCAAGCAGCTTTCCTTTCGCGGCAGGCATTTCGATACCTATCAAAACCATCTCCCAAATGGCGGACCAAATGAATCCCCTAACAAGCCAAATCCCAGGCCTAGATGAGCGAAGGGTCTGGTTCACAATTCCCGAAACGGTGAGTTCAACAAGGCATTCTCAGACCAATATGACCGGCCAACCCCAAATCGTTGGACCCATCAGCAGCAACAGCAGCAGCCAGTTGCCCATACCAGTCAAATCCCAACCTTCCAACTCTAAATAACCCCCCAACTTACGCTCACTCTCCCCAGCTAAACCTCGCCCCTCTTCCCCCCTCCCCCTCCGCATCCCGGTTCCTCCTCCTCCCCACCGAAATCCACCTCTTAATCTTCAACAATCACCTCACCCACCCCGTCGACAAGATCTGCCTAGCCCTCACCTGCAAACGCCTCCTAAACACCGCCTCCTCCTGCCGGTTATCCCGCATCGCACACCACTACGGATACCACTACGCTACCGGGCGGGAGATGCATGATCTCCTGCGACGCGTAACCCCACTGGATGCTCGAGGACGGCCCATGCGCGCGTGGGGGATTTGCTATATGTGCCACTATCATCGCCCGACTAGGAGAGTGTATTGGGAGCGTGTGCTGAGGCAGAGCGGGAAGCAGAGGGGTGGAAGTGGAGGTGGAGGTGGAGCGGCGAGTCTAGGAGTGACAGTTGCAAAATGGCGGGAGGTTGTGGGGGAGTGGCAGGGAAGGGGATCAAGACAGTGTCCCGGGTGCTGGCTGGAGGAAGGCGGGGAACAGGATGTAGATGTAGATTCAGATTATGGGGGGAGTCAGAGGCAGCGCAGACCAAAGACAAGCCGCGGGCGGGCGAAGAGAGTTGCCAAGGCGCGGAAATAGGTAATGGGAGGGGAGGGGAGATGAGGGCAGCAATGTGCGGATAGGCAGGGCGCACATAGAAATAGGTGTTGATTGTGCCCTTGAGGTGTTGCAGGTCATACATATGGTTGGTCGTTGCCGGAAGGTCACATTTTGCCGAGCCAGAGCACAAATCATGATACGTAGAGCAAAGCACCAAACAGTGAAAGCTGGATGTATACATACACTCTTCCTCATATACAATAGGATATAAAAATAACATTGGCCGAGGGTTTGTAGTCAATTTCCATCCCAATTGTGGTTGCTGTTCGGGCCCTTGGCTATTGGCCGCCCGCCAGACTGACAGCCGAGGTCCCAGCAGCTCTCCCGCCGGATAACTCTCCACGCCGCTCCAACACCCGCTCGCTGACAACGTCCAGACTCCGGATCATACGGTGTGTGCTGTTTCACGTCTGCGCTTCGGTTGTCTTTTCTTTTGCCGTTTAAATACAGCCGGATCCCCCAGATACGCCCTACGCGGTTCTCCTCTCTTTTGCTCACCACCTAACCCCTGCTCTCCCCGCAAATACATTCGCTGCACACATCGTCCACCATGGCCGCCTCAACTAAGATCCCCCAGATTGCCTTGCCATTTGTCAGCGAGCGGGCAAAGAAGACTCTTGATCTGGTATGTCTCCGCGTCTCAATGCTGTGTAGCTGGCTGGCTCCCAATGGAGCTCCTCTGCCCGGCCGGCAAAACTACATGACAGCAAGCGGCTAACACGCACCCGCTCTCTAGATCCAAGAATTCGTCGAGAAAGACTGTATCCCCGCAGACACCGTTTTCCAGGCCGAGCTCGGCCAGGGTCAACAGCGATGGACCACCACGCCTGTCATTCTCGAGGAGCTCAAGGCCAAGGCCAAGAAACTCGGCCTGTGGAACATGTTCCTGCCCAGGAACCACTTCAAGGAGGGCGCTGGCTTCAGCAATCTGGAGTATGGGCTGATGGCTGAATATTTGGGGAAGAGTCGGGTGGCTAGCGAGGTATATATACCCGCCCTACGGTCTATTTACGGATCAATTTGTTAATCCATTCGGATTACAGTCCACCAACAATGCCGCCCCAGACACTGGAAACATGGAGGTATTGGCCAAGTACGGCAACGCCGCGCAGAAGAAGCAATGGCTCGAGCCCCTGCTCGAAGGCAAGATCCGCTCTGCCTTCCTCATGACAGAGCCCGACGTCGCCTCCTCCGATGCGACAAACATCAAGCTCGACATCCGCCGCGAAGGCAACGAATACGTCATCAACGGCCAGGTAATCCCTCCCCCTAACCCCTCCAATGCCCAAACTCCCCAACTTACAATCCCAGAAATGGTGGTCCTCCGGCGCCGGCGACCCCCGCTGCGCCATCTACATCGTCATGGGTAAAACCGACGCCACCAACCCCAGCCCATACAAACAACAATCCGTCGTCCTCGTCCCCGCCAACACCCCCGGCATCACCATCCACCGCATGCTAACCGTGTACGGCTACGACGACGCCCCCCACGGCCACGGCCACCTAACCTTCAACAACGTGCGCGTGCCCGTCTCCAACATGGTCCTCGGCGAAGGACGCGGGTTCGAAATCATCCAAGGCCGTCTCGGACCCGGCCGCATCCACCACGCCATGCGCGCCATCGGCGCCGCCGAACGCGCCCTCGACTACCTCATCGCCCGCGCAAACGACGAGTCCCGCAAACCATTCGGCGCCGTACTGTCCTCGCACGGAGTGATCCTCGAATGGATCGCGCGGTCCCGCATCGAGATCGACGCCGCCCGACTCATTGTGCTCAACGCGGCGATCAAAATCGACAGCGCGGACGCCAAGGCCGCGCTGCGCGAGATCGCCGAGGCCAAGGTGCTTGTGCCGCAGATGGCGCTGACGGTTATTGACCGGGCGGTGCAGGCGCATGGGGGCATGGGTGTGTGTCAGGATACGCCGTTGGCGAGCATGTGGGCGAATATTCGGACGTTGAGGCTTGCGGATGGTCCGGATGAGGTGCATTTGCAGCAGATGGGGAAGAGGGAGAATAAGCAGCGGGTGGCGGAGGTGACGGGGAAGATTCAGTGGCAGAAGGCGGAGGCGCAGAGGTTGCTGAGTGCGAAGGGGTTGAAGAGTCATTTGTAGGGGAAGTTTTTAGTGTGTAGCTGGGTTGGGAATGGGAATGGGAATGGGAATGGGAATGTTTAGTTATTAGGGATCTATTTTGTAGGTATGATAGTTATGTCTTGGGTAACTAGTTAAATTATTAAGCCTCATATTTCCACTCTTATTTCTTTCTTTTATTTCTTGCTTTTATAGAAGATCGGGCAATCGTCCTTCATACATAACTTTTAGTAGCCAACCTTGGGCCTGGACCCGGCGGCTGGTCAATTTTTATATGGACTAAAAATGATTCTCTCCGAAAGAAATATATATCTGATCACTTACAACCCACCCCCAACCCCCACCACATAATTCTCAGGGAAACAGGGGGGGGAAATCACAATTACATTCACCCATAGTTACATATTTGCAGGATATATCTAATAATAAACGCCCCTTGAAAACCATTCCCCATCTATTTTAATCTGCTTGTTTTGTTTTCATTGAATAAATAAAATCACTCTTATCATAGTTAGATAACCGCCCTTAGATAACCAAAACAAAAACCCTGGGAAAAGATGTGGGGGTTAGTTACATAGTTACCTATCATCATTTGGTATATATATCTAATCCATCTCACATCGCATCGCGTCGCATTTGTGTCTAGAAGGAAAGAAGTGGGAGCAGAAATGGAAGGAGATATTGTATTCTATTTTCTATTCTATTATTTCTGCAAAAAAAATAAAAAAATAAAAAAAAGCCCACAATCCCTGACCCCAATCCTAACCCCAACCCCAATTAATACCAATAAACTACAAAGTCCTTCCTTTTCCTTTTGCTTTCCCCGCGCCTTTTTTTTGGTTGTTAAACCCAACCTTGTTTGTTACATAGTTCTTACAAAGGTAAGTTGAATCATTTCATTCAATCATCCATCATCCGTCCATTGACCGAAGACATGCATTTCATTCCATTTCCCATACATTCCACCCCCTTAAACACCAACCAAACCCCCCCCCCCCCACACACACACAATACCAATAATAATTCTAACAATACCACCAAACAACCAACCACCTACTCAAACATAACTCTGAAAAACACTCGGACTCCCATACCAATCCACCTCATCAAACAGCAACGGCGACGCAGACGCAGACAAACTCCCAAACCCATCCACATCCAGAAACGGCGGGGTATCGATCTGCCCGGGCGTCGACGAGTTCTCTGATGATGGCGCGGAGATGAGTTCGAGATGGGGGAGTTTGTCGAGATATGCATCGTTGCTGTTGCTATTGCTGTGATTGGTGTGATTGGTGGTGGTGGTGCCGAAGGTATAGCAAAAGTCCGGGCCCATGGACATGTCCATGTCTAGTGGGAGGAAGGAGTCGTAGGGGGATAGGAGGTTGGTGGGGTTTGCGTTGCCGCTGGTGATGGTGATTCCGTTGGCGGTATTGGTGGGCTTGCCGCAGCAGGCGGTGGTGGTGGTGGTGATGGTTGGGAAATTGAGGGTGGTGGTGGTGGTTGTGGGGTTTGGGGGTGAGTCCCAGGGGAGTTGGTAGTCTAGGAGGATGTTTGCGGGTGAGGAGGAGGAGCAGGATGGGTCGAGGATGTGGGTGGCTCCCGATACTGCTGCTGACGATGTGGTGGTGGGCAGTGGTGGTTGTTGATGTTGATGATGATGTTGCTGTTGTGGCAGCTCGTTGACGGTTGGGTTTGCTATGCGGAAGCTATTATGGCTATGATGATTATGATTACTGGAACTATTCTGCCCAACGTCCATCCCGACTCCAGACGACGAGGAAGCACCCAACATCCGATCAAATTCATTCCAATCAATGCGAATCTCTGCCGGGTCAGGCAGGACATAGCTCTCCGCATCCGTCAGGGGCGAGGACCGCACATCATCTATCACGGGTGAGCCCCCCAACGACGACGTGGTCACAGACACGGGGCTGGAGAAATCAACCTCGTCATCCTTGGGCAACCCAGCACCGGTCCCATCGGCACTATCAGCCTCCGCAAGCCTCTTCATAATCGCCCCCATCTTCTTCCCTTCCATGACCTCCCTAGCAAACTTCCCCGGCGTAAGCCCGACAACCTTCTTAAACACCCGATGGAAATGCGACGGCGTCAACCCAGCCTCATTGGCCAGATCCTGCAACGTCGGTCTAGATCTCTGTCCCGCTCCTCCCCAGCCAGTGGGCCCACCGGGGATCCCACCATTCGGGCCTCCGCCATTATGGCCCAATGCTTGGGCCTTGCGGTTGGCCATTGCTGCCAGCATCATGGTCTCGCATGCGCGCTGGGCCAGCTTGATGTGAGGATCAGGCGGGGCCTTGAGATCCTCGGGCTTGCACCGTTTGCAAGGGCGGTAGCCGGCCTTTTCTGCCTGCTTGGGGGTGTCGTAGAACTCCACGTTGGCGCGGCGGGCAAGCCGGGCGGGACAGCGGGGGCGGCAGTAGATCTTGGTCGTGCGCACCCCGTAGACGAAGTCGTTCACGTTGGCGTCGCGGTTGACGATTGCGCGCCAACGGAAGGAGGGGGAGGTGGGGGTGGTGATCGGGGTGGTCGTCATTGCTGCAGCGGGGTTCTGCTGGTTCCTTGTTGAATTGGTTGTACAGTAGGTACGTTTGGATAGACGAGCCTGGTCTTGGGGCTCGTGTCTCGAGGTTGATATGTAGGTGGTTACCTAAGTAGGCGGTGTGATGTGGTGAGTATATAAAGGGGGGCCCGTCGAGGCGAAGAGGTTCAACAGCAGCCACGGCGGCCCTTTGAGGGCAGGTTGATGTAGGAGGTAGGTATTGCGAAGGAGGTAAGCGGGTAGGATTTCAAGGCCTCAGTGTCCAATGCCATCAAAGATAGTGGTATGGCGGAGAATCTCTTTGCTTTGGGGGGTTTAGGTCTTATACGCCTCCGTCGAGCCTTGGGCGCAAGTAGAAGAGAAGCGGGGGGGAAGCAGACGGTCTCTATCATCGATGAATATATGCTGTAGACTGAGATGGGATGTCGTGATTGAAGCCGTGAAGTCTGGAGTCTTGTCGCAGCTAGTGTAGTGTCCTCCCACTCCGCCAATATATAGATATGCTGACCCCCCTCGGGCCAAGCATCGCAGCCGGCGGAGGTGGCGATTGGTCAGTTTGACAGCAATCACGAGGGGGAAAATTCTCAGCGCCGCCCGCCCTGATTGGCTGGCTGCTGTCTTACGTAACCGCCGCCCGCCGCGCCAAGACACCGCCGCTTATGTCAGCGCTGGCGGTCAGGTGATCGGCACGTGGGCCAAGGCGGCTAGCCGTTTTGGGCGGTCTAGACCACGGCCGCGGCCGGAATTAGCTCGGCTGAAAGGCGGTCTTGGCTCGCGATTCGCTGGGCGGTGAGGGCGGGTGTTTTTTGCCTGCCAGTTGCATCATCGTGCTGGCCTCGAATTGACTTCTGGCTGTGCTCGCCCCTGATGACGACATGATGGATATGTTCCAGACTACGCTTGGGTCTGGGAGGAACTGAGTCATGGCTGGTCATACAGGCAAGACTACTCGGCATCTCGTCATCTCAGTCAGTTGGAGATGTTGAACCTGGGTACGGAGTAGGATTCCGCGACTTAGCTGGGTAGATCAAAGTCCGCGGAACAAACAGGAGGCACAACCTTCTTGCCCTAGCTGGAGGATTACTGACTATACTGATATCCCACCTAGCCCATACATCAAGATCCCAAGCATAGACAATCTAATCACCGTCGAGTGTTGCCCTGCACAAACAGTTGAGTCCTGCCTAGGCACTAACTACTGTACAATTATCCCTCCCTCGCAAGCCATGTCCCACATCATGATTGCCTTCCCACATATCCCTACCTACCTACCATACCATAGCCAATACCAAAAACCAGCCTGAATAGATCAATGAAAACCTCCCTCTTTAGCAGTGCAAACAGCCTTATTTGGATCAAATCGAGAGCATCCTTGCGTACTAGACAGACGAGATGGCAGGTTATTTATTCAGAATCCAGTATATCTATCTATCTATTTATGAAATCATTACATACCAGGATGACCATACCCATTAACAAAGTCCAGCGTGGTGGCTGTGTTTTGGATAAAGCAACGAAATGAAAAGGTAGTGTTAATTGGGCGTGCTCGCCTGGGCATTTCTGTAGATATCCTTTGATCTGAGAAATCGGATGTGCTATGTTTTTCATAGATAGGAATATGTATCTGTTTTGTCTCCCTAGATGCTCCATTACAGACCGGGCAGGAAGATAAAAACTAGTTAAGACAGGTGGTGGCGCTGACAAGATGTATCGCCTCGGATCAAGCATAATTAAGCTTGGGAGGTTAATTTGTGTATTGTGTAAGGGGGAGAGGATAGTTACAAACCGTACCAATAGAATAGTCCTACTTGGGGGTTGAGGAAAGCGAGATTCTGTTGGGATTCTTTCCCCCCTTGTTGTGTTCACATCTGCCCTGTGGAGGAGGAGGGAAGAGGGAAAAAAAGAGTAACAAGGACAGGGTATTTTTTTTTAGCCACAAAGGTTTTTTGAATTTTTGCTCTACTTCCAGACGCGTGGGCGGCTATCCACAAAATCGCCTTTAAGTTTTACATGAATTTCCCTTCCCCCATCCCTTCTCCCCGCCTTTGTCCATGTAGACCAGACAAAAGAGGGAGAGAAAAAAAAAGAAGGAAGAAAAGCTGAGCATTTCCCAACACACCAACCCCATCGTAAGACGCAACAGGACACACAAAAAAAAAAGGTAATCAGAGAGGAAACATCGCCCATTAAAGTTTGAGGAGGAAAGAAAACGAATAAACAATTTCTTAATCCTTGGTCTTCTGGGTACCGCGGAGCAGACCGGTTCTCCGGGCAGCGATGAGACCGGCTTTTTGACCCTGGGCGGCGTACCGGGAGATTGTCGAGGCTTTACCAATATGTTGATGGTTACCACCACCGTGAGGCTGTAGGAAGGGAAATTGATTAGTGGGTTTGCGTGCGTTTTGTTACGTACTCTGGGGGTTAGACTTACATGGTCAACCGGGTTCATGGCAACACCACGAGTCTTGGGCCACGAGTTGCGCTTGACGGCGAACTTGTGCTTAGCACGGGAGGCCTCTGTAGGAAAAAGGAAGGATATTAGCACGCGTAATTTTTTCGCCCCGACGCCAATTTCACGCCAATTCCACATATCCCAGATGGAGACATAACGTACTGAGCAGAGGCTTGTCTGTACGGCCACCACCAGCGACAATGCCGACCATTCCTCGCGAGCTGCTCTTGACGACCTTCTTGGCACCACTGGGGAGCTTGACACGGGTCTTTCCCTCATCAGGGTTGTGGCCGATAACGGTAACGTAGTTTCCGGACGTCCGTCCCAGAGCACCACGATCGCCAACCTTCTCCTCAACGTTGGTCACAACGGTACCTTCGGGAACGGAGCCAAGGGGGAGGATGTTTCCGACGGTCAAAGCAGCGTTCTTTCCGGCGTAGATGAATTGTCCGGTGTACATGCCCTCGTTGGCGATGAAGGTCTCGGTGACATCCTTGAACTTGTAGGGATGACGGAAGGAGACCTTAGCAAGAGGAGCGCCTCTGCCAGGGTCATGGATGATCTGCTTCACGACACCGCGGGTGTATCCGTGTCTCTCAGCATAGTCGAGAGTGCGGAACTGGGCAGGGGCCTTGTTGAGACGGGTGTTGGCCGCTGTAGGGCATCAATTAGCAAAAACGAGGCTCGATATTGGGGGTTTTCACCCCGTTCATCTGTTTCTGGTGTAGAAATGTCGACGTACTGAAAATGGATCCACGACCCTTCCTCTGATTGCGGATCACTCGACCCATGGCGTCTTACTGTGTAGGATAACGAGGTCAGTACGGGAAGACTATCCTGCAGCAGTTGTCGAGGAGGACGGCGGAGTGTATCGTACCTGTTCGCAAAGTTGGCGGTTGGTTGTCGATGAGGTTGAGATTTCGCCTCGAAATGGCTTGTGTGGGCTTTAGGGTGCGCATCGCTAAGCTAGCCGAGTTGGCGCTAGCGTGGTTTGGCTGACCTCGCCTCATCAATTTCACCACAGAACACCAGACAAGAGACATCAACATCTTCTTCTCGCGACACGGCTGGCCACTGCTGGTATTTGGTGGTGTGTGAGATGGTGAGGAGGGAATGACTGGCTGCTCGTTGGTCTTTGGCCCGGCTTCCCAGTGATACCCCTGGTGGACGCTCCATGGCGGGAGCAGTCATTCTCAACGCTCTCGCCTGCCCTCCTGCCCGTGTCAGTCAGGTTACTCTGCGCACGTCGAAGTTTTGCTCCAGGCGTATCAGTTGGTGGTTGATACTCAGTATGACATATATTCCGATTTGTCCTCGACGAAACCGGTTCTTTGGGCGGATAAATCGCTGTCCCATACACCACCAGCCTACCATCATCTGCTTTGGGTCTTATCAGAGTTGGTCTGTTAATGGCCTTCTATCCTGCAGGATGTTATACTGCTCATAGGTGTTTCATCATATGTTGGCTATCTCTTTTTCTTTATCGGTTCTTTCTTCGTGTGCTGTTTGTTGAGTGTTCTTTTACGCGACCGTCTTGGTTGTTGTTGTCTCACACCCCGAAGGATGACCCGTTTCGAGACCGCTCTATGTTGGAAGAATATTTTCTTTGAATGGGCGGGGGTATTGCCCAGATTCTGTCTTATCACGTTGCCGATGATACCTTATTGATGCCGACGTTAACCCTATCTACGAGGGAGGCAAAATTTGGAATGGCAACAAGTGAACTCCATTGACGAAGCTGATGGCATCTGCTTCGACGTGCTATTCATCACGTTGAATACGTTGCGTTGTGGGCTACGCACATTTACGCCAAATTTTTGGCCATCGTCGCTCCTCGCCTCGCTGGGCGAAAAGCAACACACAGCTCCTAGAGTCGCATACTCAGTCAAAACATTGCTTATTAATGATATGCGATATGTCATTTTCAGGTGGATTTGAATCGTTGAACAACCGTGGGGCGTTTGTCTCTTCCGTGCTGGAGCGATGAATAGACGCGCAAATCCCGCCATTTTGGCGCGTATTTTGAGGCAATTTGACGGTCTACTCTTTATGGAGCAGGGTTGGTCTTTGGTGCCGACAATTACATCGATTTTCAGATTCTGTCTTCTTAGTTAGCGATTTTTGGAGATAATGCGAAATCAAACCTTTGTAAATAGACATTTCCCCTCCTGTAACCCCCGTATTTGCCATATCAACCAGGTTGAGCCCGTATGTGGCCAATGGGGCTTCTAAACGAGAGAACCGCGTCATAGCCGCGCTTGACCCAGTAGTTCGCCCGTAGCCGTAACTTATGCTTCAACCCCATACTTGCATCCTCCCAACTCCCAACCTCCGACAAACCATCCTCCAACACCACAATCATGTCGAATTCAGATTCCTCCTCGCTGTCCTCGGCCCCGTCCACAGATGACGAGACCGTCGCGGCCTCGGTAAACCGCAGCATCGGGCTGGAAAAATATTTCAAGCCCAAAAAGCCCGCGTCTCCGCCGCCTCCAAAGCGTGCCCCCTCGCCGCCGCACGAGTACGTGCTCGCGGACAATCCAGACATCGCGGTTAGTGATTTAGACCCTGTGCGATCTGTTTATGCCTGAAAAATCCACATTTAACGCGTTGTGGTGTGTGGCGATGCGCGTTGGCTAACATTTTTTTGTTCAACTACCAGTTTATCGTGATGTTCCGCGCCAGATTCAACGAAGTATTCCCGAAATCACTCCCACATTACGGACCGCAAGATATTGAGAGGGGGGTTACGGATGCGGTTCCTGGGGATCATATCGAGAGATTGTTGTGCGCTTTAATTGGGTTGATCCTTAACAGAAAGAAGGATGTCGAGTACGTTTTTTTTTTGAACCTCCCACCCCTTTTTCTACGAACGGGACGGAAGATGCGACAAGACGCGGCGCGTCTGGGTTGAAGCTATGGAGATTGCAGTGGCCGGAATCAATGCTAATATTGGTTGTATCTATGTACAGGAGGGGCCATTATCAACGCGCCCTCGAGGAGGTTATCCAGACCCATTCATCACAGTGGCCAAAATCATGGAACGGCAAAAACCCGCTTCACGGCGGGGGGAGCTTCGCGAACATGTCGCCAACTGAACGAGTAAGCTACCGTCTCAGTAATATTGGCTAAGATTCTCTTTCTAACTATATATAGCTCTCATTCCTCAAAACCCTGATCCTCTGGTCCCTATCCGCATCCGATGCCGTGCAAGCCAAACTGAAGGAATCCTACAAACAAGCGCGACACGACGATGACCTCAACCAACCACTATCGGTTCAGCCATGGGGCAACGATGCGTATAAGAGGCGGTATTGGCTTATTGAGGGGCAGGATGATACACATTTCAGACTCTACCGGGAGAGCAATCCCGCGTTGAAAAACAGGACCTGGTGGAGCGTCGCGGGCACAATCCCCGAGTTGAAGAATGTCGCCGATTCCCTTGCAGAGGAGAAGTCGCAGCACTCCAGACGTCTGAGTGAGCGGATTTATGCTAGCATCCCGAGATTCGAGGGCTCAGAAGAGGTAACGTTATCTCCGCCCTGTTTATCAACCATTGTTATATGTACCCATTATTCTAACTCCATGCTATTATTTTAGAAACGAAAACGCCGCGACTACCGCCTAGCACGCAAAGCCGCCTTCGCACGGCCCGAACCTGGCTTCTCCCTCTACGAAGGCCGCACCCGCGGCAAAAAACTAAAATACACATACTCGGAGGACGAAGAAGATTTCTCCTCCGACGCCTTCCCCACCACCCGCAAATCCACCCGAAACTCCCGCCTCCCCACCCCCGGCGAACCCGCGGGGCCTACATTCACGGCCTCCGGTCGACAAGTTCGAGCACGCGTGGGCGGCTCATATGGCGAATCCATTCTGAGCGGCCAGCGGAAGGAGCTGTCGGAATCCGTCCGACCCAGTCCAGATGATGGTGGTGAACAGCCTGTGTTTAATGGGCGGCCACGGCGGGATCGGAAGCAGGCGAATGGCACGGCGGCGCATATTGACGGATATAACGCTGTCGATGAGATGGATGAGGAATCCGATGCCGCGTCGAGTGGGAATGAGTGGGATGGGGGCGATGAGGATAATGATTTCAATGCAGACGGTGATGATGATGATGAAGAGATGAGCGATGGCGGGTCTGTTAGTCCTGGTGACGGTGAGGAGGATGGAGTCGGTCAGCAGAGTCTGGTCGTTCAGCTGAGGTATGGGAAGGGAAAACAGCCGTTGAGTAGTAGTCCGGCGCGGGAATTGAAATCTACTCCCGTTCTCCCTTCGCCGGCCGCTTCGAGTGAAGCTGTACAGCAGACTGTAGCGGCGCAGCCGCTATTAAATCAACAGCTACCCGCGGTACAGACTATCCCTGCGGCTCCCTCAGAAAAGCAAGCCCCCTCCCCCGCTCCCGCCAGTGCAGCTCCAGCTCCAGTTCCAGCCCTCACCCCCTCCCTCCCCGAATCGAAAGATATCCCTCAAGCTCAAGCTCAACCAACACCACAGCCATCAACAGCGGCGCCGTCCGTGGTCCCAATGGAAACCGATCCCCCCACGCCGCAACCCCCAGCTCCCAGCCAGAACGGTATTGTCTAAGTTCTCTCCATGCTTTCCAGCCATTTTAATTTAATTGCCTTACTCTCTCCCTCCTGCTTGTTTGGCCTGCCATGCTACCATCCTTAAGGATCTTCTTCTTCATAGCGTTTTCCCTCTAACTATGCCTCTGAGCATTTCGTGTTTCAAAGTTCTCGTTTTTTTTTTTTTTTTTGCTGCCTCGTCTGAAAACATTACTGTAGGAGAAGAGAAATATGCCTTCTATATCTGTTTCGTTTGTTTTATGCTATGGGCGTCATGTTTGTTTGTTTTTTCTTGTTTCCTTCTTCCACTGATAGACGGATGGATGGATGGACGGATGGACGGACCATGCCAATGTATGACTGGCTGTATGGATGGGTATTCAACAGTTCATTTGTTATTATCTCCTTTTACAAATGCGGGGAAAATAGATATAATATCTTACTTCATCTCTTCGATTATTATCTCTATATATAGGGAAATATTTTTTGGTTTGTATTGTTCACGATTTCTTCCCCGCCCCCCACCCCTTTTAGAAATCCACTGGCATATGCAAGAAGTAAGTAAGGTATCCGTTCTTTCTTTTCCTTGTTGGATTTTATATATTTTAGTATGTTAAAAGGGACTATTTCTTCCTGATTTTTATTTCCAGCTTCTCGTGTTGACTGCGGACATCTCTTTTTCCTATTGCCTTTCCCCCTGAGAGGGTTGATGGGTTGATAAACAGGAGAGCGAGGGGGGTCTATCGACAGACGATGTACGGGAGAGAGTATTTATGATAGATTCTAAATATCCCAAAAATATAGCTCTTCCTCCCAAGTCATAACCGGTTGTCAAGCATGATATCATCTATGGACGGTTGATTTCTTGATATATGGAGTTAAATCCACGGCTAAATAGAATACAATAAAAGTGTCAAAATAAACGCCGTTCCATCACGAGGATATCGATAGCTAATAGTACAATAATATAATATATAACGCCTTGTTCCTAACGCCATCCCATCCTCCCGAACGATACTCCTCCTAAATCGTGGGTTATTAAGGTCGGCCCGGGAAGGCACTTGTAGTAGCCCTAACGAGATTCGGATGGGATGGATTGAAGGGCTTAAAGTCATCCCCTTTAGACTGCTGGGCTTTGTGTCCAATCGAAAAGGACATGGCCATCCATCCATCCATCCTACTTAGTCGTAACGACCAAGAGAACGAGAATGGATGGAATATCACATCGAATAGTACGGAGAAAACCCCCAAATCCCACCCCCCTTCAAGTTCCCACTTTGAATCTGTCTTTCTTTCCCGCCTAGACGACCCCAAACCCCATCTCACCAACATACGCCCATAAAAACCGAGGCGCAGTCCTTTCAAAAATATCCCGCAAATCAAAATCTAGTCAAGCCTCGGGTATCTTCCAGTTGTTAACCTCCCACCACCATCTGCGGATCTTCGTCCCCAGCGTGCGGCCGGTGAAGCGTGCTCCGCGGTTCCAGTACCGCCACCCTGAAAGAGCTAGCGTCCATAATGTGCCTTGGATGAGGGGGAGGAGGACCTGGTTATTATCGAGAAGTGTGATGTTAGCATGGATAAATAATCGCATTTCAAACATGATAACCAGCTATTTCACGCATTGAACAAGCTATTTCCCTCACCTGATCCCGAATTGTAATCCACGCAATCCTCCCCCAACTCTCCGCCCCCTTCAAACTCGCGAGATAACTCTGCTCAAACCGTAGGTCGGGCAGGGGCGGTAATGGCGGACGTTCTTGTTGTAGTGGCCTTATCGTCCGGCTGTGGTCGATGATTCCTGACGAGATGGTCGTTGCATCTGAGGGGACGCGCCGGTGGACGCGGACAGGTTCTTTTCTGGACGCGGATGTGGATGGGTTGATGTCGCGGGATGGGGAGGGATGGCGGTTTATGGAGGCGGATTGGATGAGTTCCGCGAGTTGGAGGGTGGGATCTGTCATGTTTCTTTTTCTTTTGTTGTGATAGCTGGTGTAATGGGGTATAATTGGTGCTTGAGAATAGGGTGGATAGCAGAGTGTGAGGAAACGGGGATGTGTGGTGTTGCAGCCGGTGGTCTGGGGTAGATATTTTGGAGGTTCGAATAAATTGGATGCGGCTCCTCCTGCATTTTCTGTCCCTCGTCAACCCCGCCAAAAAAACATCCTCCAACATCCCACCCCGCGCATTTCTCCCACTCCCCCTCAACGCTTCATTCTCAAGTGATTCTTGCATAGACACAATGGCTGCTGCTGAAGGATACCCCCTCCTCTGTCTGGAGAACCCTCTCCTAGGTAATTGGCCCCTAAACCGACTGATTCCATCCTCATCTGCTAACTGGCGCTTTTGTAGATATCCAGGGTGTTGGGTACGTGGAATGGCGATATCTCCCGCTTCCCTTTCTATTTCTTTGCTAAAGTTTGTTCTAGAGATGCTGCCCTGCTCGAGAAATATGGCGTCAAGGCCAACGATGCCATTCTTGCCGAGGAGAAGCATATGGGTCTCTATGAGGACCTGATCCAGAACCACGATGCCAAACTGATCGCTGGAGGTGCTGCTCAGAATACCGCCCGTGGCGCTCAGGTATGCAAAAATGACTCTGTTAAAGGGATATATCCTCACCAATCCGAACTCCTTACTAACCGATTTTTACCTAGTATATGCTCCCACCCAACTCCTCCATGTACATCGGCTGCGTTGGCAAGGACAAGTACGCTGAGATCCTCCAAGAGGCCTGCTCCAAGGCTGGTGTCCATACCGAGTACCTTGTCGACGAAGTGCAGCCCACCGGCCGCTGCGGTGTCATCATCACCGGCCACGACCGGAGTATGGTTACCCATCTTGCGGCTTGCAATGAGTACAAGCTGGAGCACTTGAAGCGGCCGGATATCTGGTCTTTGGTTGAGAAGGCCAAGGTCTACTATGTTGGCGGTTACCATTTGACCGTCTGCGTGCCTGCCATCCTGGCATTGGGTGAGGAGGCTGCTGCAAAGAATAAGGTATGTACTACAGATGTGGTTCACCGTATTTTGCTCCTGGCAACCTGCGACTTTACTGGTAAAGAACTGCAAATAATAACATTACAATACTAACACTCCTTTCAAGACCTTCATGATCTCCCTCTCCGCCCCCTTCATTCCCCAGTTCTTCAAGGACCAGCTTGACTCCGTCATCCCCTATACCGACTTCATCCTTGGCAACGAAACCGAGGCCCTCTCATACTCCGAAAACCACGGATGGGGAATCACCAACATTGAGGAGATCGCCAAGAAGATGGCGACTTTGCCCAAGAAGAACACCCAGCGGCCCCGAACCGTCATCATCACCCAGGGCACTGACCCCACCATCGCCGCTGTGGCTGATGCGACTGGCAATGTCCAAGTCAAACAGACTCCCGTCCACGCGATCTCCAAGGACGATATCAACGATACCAATGGTGCTGGGTATGATATAGAACTCCATCTATAATAATACCTTCAACTGCACGGATAACTGACTTTTGCTCTAGTGACGCATTCGCTGGTGGCTTCTGCGCCGGCATTGTCGGAGGCAAGACCCTCGAGCAAAGTGTCGATATGGGCCAATGGCTTGCTAGCCTTAGCATTCGAGAGTTGGGCCCATCGTGAGTATACCCCATATTAATCACCAGCTTCTCCTGCCATATATTAGTATCACATACTAACCCATATCCCATCCACCTAGCTACCCGTTCCCCAAACAAACCTACGCATCCTCATAAATCCGCTAAAAACGACACTCACCCCCCTAGCATACATCTCCCTACTTACTGCTAAATAGCGGGGGGAAAAGTGGTAAACCCGCTTTCCACAGGTTCAACCCCAGATACCCACCACCTCACAAACCACCTTTTCAACCCACCCTCACCCCATAAAATCTACAACAATTTAGTTTAGCCAGATCCTTTCATCATGTATTTGGCTATAGATTATTCTCTTTTAGAAACACACTTTTCCTCCTGTTAACTGGAGTATAAAATACCATATTCAACCCAAGTGGTATTTTCGGCATGATCTTTCCTTAATTTATTTATTTTTATTTATTTTATTTATTTTTTTCGGGTGAATTTTGGTTTTTGTTTGTCCCTTCCCCCCTTACTTCCTGTAGGATAGGAGGGAGTGGATTGGATGGCTTGGTACAGGGGAGTGGGATGGAAAGAGAATAAGTATATGGCAAGGACGAAGTTTTATTTTTTGTCAGCGTCAAGGAATAAACAAATAAGGAGTAGGAAATGGATAAAGAAAAAGAAAGAAAAACGAACCATAAACAAGAACACTATATGACAATGAGAGATGGAGCATGGATACATAGATAGCAGGAGGGAAAAGAAAAGAACGCGAAGAATCCTCACACCCACCCCTGGTTAAAAGAAAGAAAGAAAGAAAAATCGTTTTCAACAACGGAACGAAGAAGAAAACTACATTTTTTATTATTATATTATAGCTATTTTCTGTCATATCCATCCCTAACTAGGTGTCTTGGGGAGACCATATATGACCAAGTGCATTTATATAAAAGGTTTTGCACCGGTGGTGGTTTTGGGGTTGGGGGGAGAAAAAAGGGTATGTATGTGCTGTATCAGCATCTGTTACAAAAGTTTCACATTTCTGAAAGATGGATGGAGGGATGGATGGATGGGGAGGGCCATTGTGTAATTTTTCAGGGCAGTAGGTGGCATATATACATATCGCGGATGCAGAGAAAGGGGAAAAAAAAGGGGGGGTGTGGTTGGAGAGGATAGTATGTAACACAGGAAAAGCTCTTTTTTTTGATACATAGACAAGAGTCAAAATAGATAAAATAAACAGGATAAAAATGTTCATGTTAATTAATGAGAATAACAATGGTAATAATAATCGACAAATAAGTAAACGAGACCAACCTCGACAACAATATTTGTGTTTGTATAAACATCTGAAAAAATAGAAAAGAAAAAAAGAACACATGGAAATCCTCCGACTATGGCTGGCTATACACATTAATATAGATGGAAGAATGTTGCTTATTTTTTTTTTCATTGTGTAATAAAAAAGAGAAGATATCCTATATACCCCCATATCTATATCCCTTTCCTTATATATGCACACTAGTTGGCTCCGATGTATTCCATCCCATCTCATTCGAAGGGGGGAAAGGGCAAGGGGTTGGTTAAACGCTTCCAACAAGGAAAACCCCCTAACCTAACCTAACCTACCCTGGCGAAAAGCTTGTTGCCGTCCTCTCACCGTTGGCATTAGGTCTGGTAGTGAAGGGAACAGGGTGGTAGCCGATGAGAAGGGTGTTCCGAGTGGAGTAGGTTCATTTGCGGGAGCGTGGAGAGGTAAACACCGCGTTTTGGGATTAGATTCATCGGATTTGAGAGGGCCGATAACAAGACTGCCTTTCTAATTTCTGCAGAGTACCGTATGGTGTGGATGTGGAGATACGTGTCAGTTGAAGCTGGTGGGCGGGTTGACGGATGGTGGAAATGAAACACTAGTGTCGTTACCTGGTCAAGGTACAGAGGCTATATATAATGAGTCGCGGGAGGAAAATGGGTAGTCTGCCATGTCAAGGCGAAGCGTACAGGACGCATGGTATTGACCCACGTCAATTAGCGGTGGAATTGATTTCGCGGTGTCGTCTCAAATACCGACTGCCTATCCATAACGCGCTGATGGTTATAGGCGGTACTTCTCCGTCCATCCACATGAGCCTCAATTCCCCCCCCGGAACAACCCAAAACCTCCACCCGGCCCGGATAAGACCACAGAAAGTGTGTTGTTATCTGCTGTCATTCCACGAGCATGTAAATCAAAAGTTCCTCAGAAACAAATCTTGCCAAAAATCATCCACCCTGACCACTTGGCGGCGTCTGTCCAATAACACCCACCCCCAACCGCTGCTGGCTCTTCGAGCTCTGAGAGTTTGACCCAGTAGGCGCGGGATTTGACGAGTATTGATACGAATATGGACTAGACGGCTGGCCCCAATCATTATACTGAGGATATCCGAATGCGAGGCCTGGTGGTGGTTGGATGAACGGTCGGCTTGCTCCATATCCTCCTGCACCACCATAGGGAAGACCGGGTGATGGTATCTGTGTTGGACTTGTTATGTAATCGTGGGGTGTAGAGGGGGGCTGTAGGTTGTTTTGGAATGTCATGTAGTTTGGGGGCAAGTCTGGGGGATACACGCTATTGTTGCTGCTGTTCATGCCCATGGAGTACTGGTCCGTTTGTCTGGCGGTGGAAGGACGGGTGCCGGGGGATATGGACTCGCCTGGCTGCGGAGCAAAGGGGGTGTTAAGAATACTTGGCAAGGCGGGGCGAGGAGAGTAGGATTGTTGTGGAGCTAAGGGTTCGATTGTCGGGCTGTATGAACTGAAAGTCGGAAATCCATGATCTGGGCGATTGGTGTTTTGTGATATTCCATTATTGGGGTTCAGGTTTGCGTTGTGCCAAGCTGAGGATGAGGAAAGAGTTCGTTCGATTGGTGGGCAGCTTTCGGTAGGTTCGGACTCGACAAGGTTATCGACCATTTGGTTCATCTCGAGAAATATAGATGCAGATGCAGATTGGGAGTTGGAGGGTTCGGTTGATTCATGATTAGGTTCTGTTGGATGAGCATCTATTCCCTCATTTCCCGCGGCATGTTGGTGATCAGTATTTGGGTCGGAAAATTGAGAGAGGCCTTCGTCTTTGTAGATGAAGACACTTGAGTCGTCAATAGTTGACAAGACGACGGGTATTTTCTATCAAAAACAATGTTAGCAGATATACGGATAAGGGCGTCGAAATAGTATCGATTCATACCTCCTGAGTAACCAACTGAAGCCCATGAATAATAAACTCCCGCACGCGATAAAGCATTTCAACATTCACAGGAAATTTTTTCTCGACATCGCTCGCCCTAGGCGTCTTTTGCCCATGGTCGTCAACATATTTCGCAGCTGTGATGTCATTCATCAACGGGCTGAAGCTCAGGGCGTCCTCATCTTCGGAAAGTAGATAGTTGACATCAGGTAAGTTAGGCGCATCGAAACTCGACGTAAGAACATTTAATGCTTTTGTGTACATCTTCAAAAATGCACTGATCTGCACATATACCGAAGTATCAGGCGTCTGCGAAACCAAAGAGGTGCTATTCGAGATAAGCCAAGAGCTGTAGTGTCGCAGAGGCGGGAGGACGGATTGTGCGGCAGAAGTTATTTTCTCAGACTCATTAGCTGTAGCAGCTGAAGTTTCCAGCTCAGCCAGTAGGATCTGTAAGAGCGTAAAAAAGGTTTTGATGTTAAGGCTCTGGAAAATGACGGGCGCATCCCGTGTGTCGGTCCCATTCTCCTTTCTCGAATTCGCATATGCTTCAGCGGCGATGTTGATCAAACAGAACTTTTGAAGGAGGTGGGGATCCAAAGAAGCTCCTTTCAGATCAGCGGCTACTTGTCTGAGAATCTCATTCTCAAGCTCCTCGCGTTCGGGAAAATCCACTCCTTTGTAACACCGAGCATGGAGATAGATGAATAGCGAGATTAAAGTCGCCTTTTCATCCTTGCAGCTTGATACAAGCTTTCCCTTCTCCCAGGCTCGTATAATTTTTTTGAATTCCAGCTCCAGATTCCCTTTGGCCGCCTGGTGGGGTTCTTGAGCGGATAATGCACGATATAAATGGTATGTTGCTTGGAGATGGTTTCCGTCCGCAAGGGCAATGATAGCGAGTTGATTATGCGATACTCCCGAGTCGGGGTTAAGCGTATCAGCCAGTTTATAATACCCAACAGCTGGGTCCCAGTTTCGATTCTTCGTGGGCGGAACCAATTCCATCTCACGATAGCGCGACAGATCACCAAGGCGGATAAGGTTGGCATGGCAGGAAAGCAGGACGCTCTTGCGGAGAGACTCGGAAATTTCGGGCTTTTCTTCAGCAGCGAGAGCTATTTAAAGAAAAAGCGCAAACGTAATTAGCAGGACGCACGGAAAAGTATAACCCTCGAGATATCCCCATAGATATGGCACATAGCTTACTTTCAAATTTAAGCTCCTTTGCCAACTTCTCCAACTCGGAGATGCAGTCGAATCGCGAAACGAGGTGCTGAATAAATCCACGATAGAAGCGCTGGCTTGATTTTATAAACGTTAAATAGTGATTTTGCAGCTTTCTTTTCTCGACCGGTCTTTTCTTATCGTCACGGAACTAGGTGACAGAAGAGTTGTCAGATGTATATTATACCGGTGGTAGCAATGATAGGAACGTCCCAAAACTCACATGCGACAAATGATCGCGAAACTGTTTGTTGATCTTTCCATGCATATCCCACAGTCGACCTTCGACGCTGGGTGCCGCCGTCTCCTTCCCAGTCTCGAAATATTGGAATATAGCATTCTGCGCAGCAATACGAAATCTATAGAGCACGAGCAGAGATTATAAGCATATTTCTTTCTAGACGTAATGCAGCGCCCTTGTAAATAGAGGACGAAATCCAGTCGAAAAGAAAAAGAGCGATATCTCTCACCTCGCAAGATACTCGCTGATCTCAGCAGTCATCGAGTCGCCCTCCGCAAGGGCATTGAGCAGGTCCTTTTCGCCATCGATTTCGGAGCTAAAATGGTGTGAAGACGGAGAAGTAAATCAGCATATGCATGTGAAAGGCCTAATTTGCGCTTCCTCCCCCTATGTCAAAAAAACCAAGTACCAAAAGAAGGCCTTTTTGCACAATACTGAAAATATGGGGCTAGATATCCTTAATTTGGCGCCCCCATTTAGAATCCTCCCACCCCTGAACGTATGCTATACTCACATCGCAAGATTATTCCCACCCAATCCAGACGCCATTGCGATAGCCGTCGAAAACGGACACGATCGCGATCCCGATCCCGATCCCGATCCCGATCTCGTCGCGTTACGCTGCCTTTCGCGCTATAGAGCTTAACCTAGGTCAAGTGAAAGACCTTCGGAAATCGAAAAAGGGAAACGAGAAGAAGGCGGCGGCGGCGGGCTGTCGCGAATCGATGGGATGCCAGAAGAACGCCGCGGGACATGAATCCATTTGGGTGTGAGAGCTGGATTCACAATAAGTGTTGGAGGGGGAGAGGATGCGGGAGTGCTGGAATAGGTTATTTCCTATCCTTTCTGGTTTTTTGCTTTTTGGCCCTCTGGGAAACTGAGGGATGGGTAGCGAGTGAATGACGGAAGTTTGAAGTTGTTGGATACGGCCACCAACGCTTGCCCAGATCGACGCTGGCTGGTTTAAACTATTTATTGCCGCTGCTCACCGCCTGCCATGTTGACTGCTGTACTACGAAGCCCTATGGAGTCATTATTTTACTTCTAGGCACATATTTTGGTGGAATGTTTGGATTTCCAAGCAAGAACCGTCATTATCTAGTACGTGATGTGTACCAAAGTCGTCGTACTCTGCAAAGCGGAAGATAAAATGTGAAGTATCAATTCTACTATCATAGTTGAAGATCTAGTCTAAAAGATATATATCCATGCCAGGTGCAGAGAAATGATCAAGACAGGAAACGCCCCAACTCTAGGCGATACCTTTCAAAATAACAGCGTGCTCGGAAAGAAGAAATGCAACAAGTAGGGTATATAAACCAGCACAACATAGCAAAATATACATCATTAGAAGGGGTATATGTCTGTATGCAGAGGAAAAGATTCTATCCGATCCCAAGTCATCGACAGCACCTATTGAAAACATAAGTCAGCAAAGAGGCTCGAAAAAATCAGATTCAGATGCGTAGGAAATAAGGCTGACCTTTGAGAAAAACATTAGTCACTTCCAGAGGACTCTATAAATATCCACATATCCTATAAACAAAACGGCTCTATCGTGTATCGAAACGTCGCGGGAAATGACAATTATAAACTTGCACGCTTGCTATGCTTTGCCTTTCGTTCCGAAAACCGATTAAAAAAAGGAGTGAAAATCAACAATTCTGAACTTGTGATTCGCGTCGAGCGTTAGATATTAAGCGTTGTTCGCACAGGAGAAACTGCCGTTGGAACCGGTATCTTCGTGGATGGCTCTACCAGAAACATAGAGACCGAGTCCGCACTGTGGTGGTTGGTCGGGTTAGTATCATCCGATCTGAAGATAATGTAAAAAGAAAAGAGCAAGGAGTGCATACCACTAGGGCGCCAACCCCGACGCAGAATACGTTGAGGCAGAAAAGGAAAATTTTCCGCTTGGATTCGAAGTAGCGACCTCTATTCAGATAGAGCCAAAACCATCCATTGACGCCAACTAATGATTTCGTTAGTTATATGATTTTATGTATAGGGTAAAAGAGGGGGAGGGTCCTTACAGGTAAACCAACTCGCGAAAAGAGCGGTAATCAAGCTAAGAAGATTGTTGAAGACAGGAATAGCCTCTGCAATAATCCAGGCAACGACCCATAGTGCAACACCGAGGGAAACCCATGTGCCAATTGAGAGCAAACTCCGCTGAGACATGCGGTCAGTTCCACGGAATAGTCGGACGTAGATGTATTTGGCAGCGACGTGACCGTTGATGACACCGGCGATAACGATCTTTTAGAGCATAATTAGTACTAGGGTTCGAAGATGGAACATGATGATAGCTTACAGTTGGACAGGCGATTCCATATGCAATCTTGCTGAGGAGGGGTCCGGTAGATCCCAATGCGGGTGATGCAACATCCCGTCCAGCATAGACATAGATAACGACGGCAGCTATGGTGTAGAATATAGTGTTCGTTCCCTGGAGCATATATAGAGCCTTGGGATAATCGCGAACATCTCTGAGTTCGGACGCAAATCCGAAGAAAGCGACGTGGCCACCTATGTATACCTGATTAGTATTCAATTTCGTTGGCGGGCTCGAGGCTTCGGCTCACAGTAAGCAAATATGATGTTGGACACTGCCAGGAAAGCGTGGTAGAGATCAGTCTCTACAACTGCATCGATCCCTTTCCCTCTTGCCGGGTATTGAACGCCAACCCCTATCATGGTAATCATGACGGCGCTGAAGATGCTGAGGAACGCTGGAATAGAAATCGATTAGTTAGGCACTTGAAACAGCATGCTGGCAATATTGAATGGACTCACAGGCGATAGAAAGCCACGAAACGTTCTTCAATGTCCGTGGCAGAGTAAGGATGATAGAAACCACCATTCCAATAACTCCAAAAATGATGGTGCAGGTGCCGTGGTTGGTGAGAGTGTTCATCATAACGGTGAACGTCAAGATATGGCTACCCATGATGAAAATGAGGAAGAGAAGCTGAGCGCCGCCAAGTAGTTCGCGTCCAAATTTCCCCATGAGAATTTCTCCAGCATCCGCCATACTATGAACGCCTGGGTGTGCCATTTTAAACTGGCCAATAGTATATCCAGTATAGGTTGCCAGAGCACCGAGAAAGAGGAGGATGATAATAGCCCTAAAAAAAGGAGAAGAGGCATAGTTAGAATATTGAACACTGAAACCTTAGGTAGATATCACTTACGGGGCCAGGCCCAACGCTGCAACAGCGGACGGGAGAGCCAAAATACCAAGGGACATTGTCTCCGCGATCATGACTATGTTGAATGTTAGAATATGTCGCTGGTTTGTTCACCGATAATAAGAGATATCCTTACGGAGTCCACATTGCCTGTAAAAACAGCATCATTATTAGTCACGGTTGATCCGGATAAGCCAGGATGATACTGCTAGAGTTGACACTTACCACCAGGTCAACACCTTGTACTGCACACCAGACGAGCTTTCGTCGCCAAAGGGATCTGCATCAACAGCGGGAACATTCTTCTCATATGCTGGGAGAGACTGGGCGCTTTCAATATCGTGTTTATCCATGTTCCCGAGCTTTCCGTGTATGTCCTTGTCCTGGTAGTCCGACTGCACCTCTTGCCCTTCCAGCGTCCCAGTCATGGTTTATCCAGCAAGCTGGACGGAGGGCGTATAGGTTGTATGAGCTGTCGTCGCAGTCGACAGCCGGTTCGTAAGGTGATAGGGTATGGGGAGTCGAGTGATGGAGCAGGGAACCGTGAAAATTGTTTGGGGTGCAAGAAGAAGAAAAGAGTTCAAAATCGATGAGAGGAGTCACAGGCGAGGAAAGTGTGTATTTGTTCTCCTGAGTTCGGAGCTGACTAACAAGACTCCATCCAAAGGAAGGCAAGGAAAGTGTGGGAAATCCGGTTTTCGTCCCCATTACTCCTGCTGGCAGGCGAGAAACTGTAACGCGGCCGGTGGACCCGCCGAGTTAACCCCATCTCCCCCGCCGCCACCGCAAGGTTCACAACAAACTTTCTCATCGTTGTCGGTCTATGGCTGTCAGGGATAACAGTCCGACCATCCACGGTGTGTACTGAACCACGTTTGCCGGTATATCGGAGTCGATTGAAACGGTGGAGGATAGTTGGGATAGAGATGAGGTCGACTTAAAGCCAGCCGAGCGAGGTCCCTGGATACCAAATCGAGCTTAGCGGCCGCCGACTGCCGATTTTTGCGCCGGTGATCGGCGCTAAAACCACGATAAGCTTTCGCCAAGCCGCCGGAACGCCAGCGAACCAAACTTTATCCCGAGATCGGATAGGAAATTTTCTAGAAGCCGGCGTGGCCTGCCTTTTCTGCCCAGTCTGCAGTGGCAAGTGCAACCCTTCCGGCGGCCGGAATCGGGTCAGGCACCGCCCATCCCGTGGGGCGTGGCAAGGACGAACCCGGGAGTGCACCGACTTCGGTTGGAAATCATAGTCCTGCCTCGGATCTGCGTCCAGCTTGCTGCTCCACGTTACTTCGATGCCGTGTGCCGCATATCCTAGACAAACGTGATAATACTGTTTGAACTGGCAATAACCAGCAATTGAAGCATCCCTCGGGGCCAGAGTCAACGCTCTATTTTGACGTCCTCCGATGCCATCCAGCCTCTTCGTGAAGCCCAAAATAGATCCAAGCAGCTGTGGAAATCATGGAAATAAACGACCAATCATCGCCCTAATATTTCCGAGGAGACTCTCACCAAATATGATCGAACTCCCCTCTGTTGGAGCTCAACCATAACTAAGCACCGAAACCCTGATAACGATATGCAAGACGTGATAGGCTCACCCTTTCCATTGCTGACACTGGGTACATCATATGAAATCCACAAGCTGAGATATCCACCATTTCCCCAGGTCACCAAGGGAGGCCTGGGAAGGCTATCGCTTCCATTAACTCTCCGAAGTTTGAAGACAAAATCCCTCACCCCTGTCGACCATTTCCGGAAGAAGAATATGGATTTGAAGTTTGTTTCCAACGGGCTCCTGTGTTTTATTGGCCAGAAGGGCCGAACATACATTTTCCCCATACCCACACCGGGAACGAAAGGTTCCGGTGTCCCCTAGCTCGTCTCAAATAACGTCCCACCAGTTCCATGGTCGTAGCTACTACTAGACATCCTCTCGTCCGAAGTTTGAACAACGTCATTAGGGTTGGCTCTCTATGTAACCACGTAAATGTGGATAAAAATGAACCGGGGAGGTTCGTCCAGATCGACCAACCGAAGCTCTCGAGTAACGTTATCTTGTCAAAAACCCACCTTATTTCCGGACGAGAAGATTTTCAAGGTAACCCCAGAGAAAGGGTCGTACATACGTATGCGTTGAGAGAAAGCTTAATGCAGTCAAACTTCCGGGGATCGGCCTCGTTTCGTCGATCTGCTTATCATCAATTTGAATGACTGATTGCTATTTATGAGATTAATAACTAGTTACATGCACCAAACCCTTCTATGAAGTCAGCCAGTCGAGAACAAATTTAACGCAGAATACCCAAGCCTGAGCCCAAGCCACATTAATATAGAGAATAACCAGGAAGGAGTATTAGAGAGCGCAGCGCCCATTTGATCATCAAAACCCATCATTAACCAACCGTTATGTGTCACATCTCATCATGATTCCCTTCCGACCAAATATATCCTTCACAAATATCCTGATGAACCCCCTTCTCCCCCCTCTCACAGCTGCACAGCCAACCATCTACGCAGCCGGCTTCTGTCCATAAATAAAGTGCAAAATCATCAAGAGGTAGTTCATCAGATTGTGGAACTCCTTCTGAACCCCCTGGATGAGCTCGTCATTCTTCCCATAGACCCCTCGCCCATGTGCTTGAGTTGGTTATTGGCCGAGTTCTTTGAGTTCTGGTGTCTTTTGGCTAGGGGATCTGTAAATATACAGCATGAGCAGAGCACTGAGAGCAGAGCAAGAACAGAACAGAAAGGGGGAAACCAACAACAACAGCAAATAAAAACTGGAATGATTACTATCAAATGTATAGATGCATACCTTATACTCATCATCCATCACATCCCCAAAACCCTGCCTTGGAAATTGGTGCAGGGTTGCATGGCATGTCCCAGTCCTTGCCCAATGTCTTCAAAGAGAGAGAAATCCCCACCACTCACTCCCCCAGCGCAGGGGACAGGGTATACTATATATATATCGCATAGCAGAGAATAGAGGCACCGGACACACAGGGCAAAGCGCCATGTAACCAGTGCTCGCTAGATATATCCCGAGAGCTAGCTAGCTCTTCTCACGTCAATGCCACGGAGACGGCATCGGGGAATGACTCGGAGATTGGGAGGGAGGGTTCCATCTTGAACTAAAATGGAAATAGAAATAGAAATAGAAACAGAAAAAGGAATACTAAATTATTTATTCCCTGAGGCCCCTATTTCATACGAAAACTACCAACAGGTCCTCAAAGTTGAACATACACAACTAAAACCATCTCTTCTCCAATTTGAACTTCATCCTGGTAAATCAGGAGAGAACAGCCAGGTTTCATGCAGGTAGAAAGACCATTCTCCTCATTAATCACACATCAAACTTCATTAACTTGAATAGTTGGTTATTAGTATTTACCTCTTTGCTATGACAGTATAATAGCATGACATGTTCTTCCTTTTACATTATGGCTTAGATGGTGGCTTTCCTCGCTCTGTACATAGCTAGCTCCCCTTGGCCGGAAATACTCACCCTTCTCTCTTTAGCCATCCATATAACTACATATCCAAAGACAAGAGACAAAAGAAGATTTCATTTTCTCATAGAATGTGGATAGATACACATCCACGCCCAACTCACTGTAAACGGGGCCCATTAACTTCTGTGGAGAATAGATAGAAGTTAACGCAATGACATCATTGACTGTACTCTACAAACAAGCCCCAGGAGAGCAACTCACCATCCACCATCTATTTATATTAGCACTGAATTACAATTACAATATCAACCTCAATATCTAACATCTACCCCCCCAATTCCAAAACCCAAAATGAAAACCCTCCTCACCCTCCCCGGCCCCCAAACCAAACTCCTCGACACCCCACCCCCCCCCCAACCCCCCACCAGCCCAGCACGTCCTCATAAAAGTCATCGTGGCCGGTTCGAACCCCAAGGACTGGAAGATGCCCGAGGCAGCGGCGGAGGGAGAGATGGGCGCGCAGATGGCGCGGATGGCGAGGGAAGGGGTGAATCATGGGGATGATATTGCGGGGATCGTGGAGGGGGTTGGGAGGGGGGTTGTTGAGTTTAAGGTGGGTTTATTTTATTTAGGTAGGGTAGGTGGAAGAGAGGTAGTAATGATATTTTTAATTTTTAGCCGGGAGATCGCGTCGCGGCGTTTCATGAACTGTTCGCGCCTGGCGGGGGGTATGCGGAATATGCGCTGGCGTGGAGCCATACGACGTTCCATTTACCGGAGGGGATATCGTTTGAAGGTGCGGAAATGAATAGCCATAACTACCATCCCATTTTCATCTACTCCATTGGTTAGTTAGTAACTTTTAAAACAAATATTGGGGAGCAATAGAAGCAGCAACAATCCCCCTAACCGCCCTAACCGCCAGCGTCTCGCTATACGCACACCACCAGCTGCCCTTCCCCTGGGTTCCCGCACAGGACCCCATCCCACTAATAATCTACGGCGCCAGCACAGCCGTAGGCAGCTTCGCGATCAAGCTCGCGCGCAACAGCAACGTGCATCCCATCGTGGCGATCGCGGGCAAAGGGAAAGCATACGTCTCGACCCTGCTGGACCACAGCCAGGGCGACGCGGTGGTGGACTACCGCGATGGTCCCGAGGCGACGGTTAGGGGTATAACGGCGGCGTTGAAGCTGGCGGGTGGCCACGGGACGGCACGACATGCGCTGGACACGGTGGCGACGGGGGAGAGCGTGGGGGTGTTGAAGAAGGTGGTGGCGGGTGATGGGCAGATGGATTTTACGTTGGAGAATGGGATGAGGGTGTTTCCGGCGGTGAAGACGGTGACGCATGTGGGGTCGGTGCATGGGGGGAATAGTATGTTGGGGTATGTGATGAGTCGGTATTTCACGCGGGCGCTGCAGGAGAAGCAGTTGACGGGCCATCCATTTGAGGTCAGGGAGGGGGGGCTGGAGGGGGTTGAGCAGGGGCTGAGGGATCTGAAGGCGGGTAAGGCGAGTGCGGTGAAGTATGTGTATAGGATTGGGGAGACGCGGGGGGTAGAGGTGTAGTTGGTAACTAAATATCCAGCATAAAGTTGTTTTTGATTCAGTCATCCTATATGTATGTACATGTACATACATACAGATCCAGCTATGGAGAGGTGTAAATAGTTGCCTGACCCTGGGCACTGATGCAGGGACTTGATGTTGTTGGCGGGGGGGGGTGTTGCTGCCAACGCTGTTGTTGGCCGGGTCTACGTGTTCCGCGACGGGGAGGGAGGCCACGGCCGCGAGGAGCTGGTTGTGGAGGATAAGGGCGTGAGGGATTGGCTGCTTGCTGGACTGTGGCATTGTGGTAGATGTTGACAATACGATTGGGCATTTTTCCAAGCGACCCGGGGGAGATAGACAGAGAGAGACAAGAGACAGACACACGGAGACAGGCAAGAGGGCATGTGTTGGGAGGGGTTCCCTGCCATTACAATCATCAGTCACTCCATACTAGATTTTTAATAACATCTTCTGCAGGTTCTGCATGTTCAATGTCATTAATTCTTAGGTTCTCTCCCCAAACTTCTTGGAACATCTGTGCAGGGGCATTCTATAACATTCATTCAGGCAGATGGTTCTCTCAGCCATTATCTGACTCCAGACCTGTTCTGTTGTCTGAAGTATGTCTGCACTGCTGGTATCCCCCAGGAATATGAAAGTTATGACTTCCACATCACCCAAGCGGCCATGGAATACTTGAAGGCTTGCCAACAGCGACCTTCCACGCCCCCTTGTGGCAGAAGTTGGTAACTAAATATCCTATGAATAACTGTCCCATTCAGCATCACATTAACATTCAGCATATTCCCAAACACGGCGCCTAGATGCGCTGGCCAGCGGCTGCAGGGCAACACAGCATCACTCAAACAAATAGAATCAACAATATCAACAGAATCAATCAATGAATAACAAATAGCAGCCAGTCGCTCTGATCTGATCTCCCTTGGCGCGACCAGGCGATGTTTTGCATGGCGGGTTTCAGGGTTTCAGGGATTCAACAAGGTTGCCTCTCCACCAGCCATTTGATCCTACGCAGCTTGGCCCAGAACTGGCTGTCGTCGCTGTGGGGTAACTGGCCATTTAGGGGGATTTAGTTGGATTTAGTTGATTTAGTTGGATTTAGTGGCGGCGACGCGTAGTTTTAAATATAAATGGATGGTCTTGGAGATCTGAGACACGGCGGCAGGGTCGATGTGGTCAGACCGTCTGTTATGAACAAATAAATATCATCTGCTTTCATTTCTCTTCTATTCTATCTCTTTTCTATCTTGAATATTCACACCATATCCAGTCTGTCTCAGTCCCATTCATTGTCTCTCGTTTGCCCTGTTTCCCGTCTTTCTTTATGAAACCATCCCGCTCTTTGATCCCTGATCCAACCTTCTGCTTTAAATTAACTTCGAGCCGCCCTGCTTGACCCATCCATCACTTCAAGTCCTCGTCCCTCCATCATCATCACCACTATCCCTATCCCTCCTATACACGCCGCCATGAACGTCAACAAGAAGCTCGGCCGCTTCAAGCAATGGGCCGAGGAACGCATGGGCTCAGAGGCCAAAACTGGTGTCTCGGACGACTTCAAGGCCCTCGAGCTGGAGATGAACCTGAGGCATGAAGGTGCGTTATCATAAGAAAGACACATTTCAAACCACATCTCGCTAACCCGTCTCGTCTCTGCTTTGAACAGGCATGGAACGTCTCCAGAAATCCATGACCACATACATCAAGGCCATGTCCAAGCGAAACGAAGGCGATGACAAAGAAAAGACCCTCCCCGTCGCATATCTGGGCGGCACCATGGTGAATCATGGCGAGGATTTCGAGAGCCATTCAGAGTTTGGCCAGTGCCTTACCAGTCAGTGCAATCGGTGCTGATAGATACATACTCTTTGCTGTGTTGCTGATTCCTTTGCTCGAATAGGCTTTGGACGGACGAACGAGCGGATTGCCCGCATACAAGAGACATATGTGTCGAATGCGACTACCAGCTGGCTGGAGTCGCTGGATCGCTCACTTGTCCAGATGAAGGAGTATCAGGTATGGGACATTCTACCAACCGCCGTTGATATCGAGAAACCTATTGTCTGACCATCTCTCAGGCTGCGCGAAAGAAGCTCGAAAGCCGTCGGATCGCATATGATGCTTCGCTGGCAAAGATGCAAAAGGCCAAGCGGGAGGACTTTAGAGTAGAGGAAGAGCTTCGCAGCCAAAAAGCCAAATACGAGGACTCCCAGGAGGATGTGTACAGGCGGATGCATGAGATTAAAGAATCAGAAGCAGACAGCGTTGCCGATCTCGGCGCATTCCTCGAAGCGCAGCTTAGCTACTACGATAAATGTCGAGAGGTCCTTTTGCAGCTTCGGAACGACTGGCCAGCCGGGTGAGTTACACCCCTAATTAAAAGAAAAGAAGAAAGAAACAAAGAAACTAACTAATCATCCATCTAGCTCCACACAATCCCAAGCCAGCAGCTCCTCCCGCCGGCCCCTCCGCCCCCGCTCAAACACCGCCCACTCATACCAAGACCGCTACGAGCCTGTCCGCGAAGAACCCCCATCCCCCGAACAACGCCCCGCCATCAAATCAACCCCCACCACCCGCTCCTCCTCCGCCTACCACAACCCCTCCCCTGCCCGCGGCTACTCTCCCGACTCCCACCACCAACCCCAACCCCAGCGCCAACCCCTCAACCGAACCCCCACCTTCGAAAGCCCCTCCCAACTCCGCCGCGAAGTCTCCCCCGCCGCCTCCCAGCGCATCAGCCGCATCGCAAGCGACACCAGCGCCCTCCGCACCGCCCACCACCTCCAACTCCGAACCGTCAGCAATAATAATAACAGCAATACCCGATCATACGACCAAACCTACCCGGACTCGCCCGACGACGCATCGTACGGCAAAGGCGGGAGTCCAGATCGATACCACTTCCCTAGCGGCCGCTCTATATCGCCGGGATCCACATCAAATGGGAGCGTGCTGTCCCGCGCGGCGAGTATGACGGGGTTACAGCAGGGTGGTGGTGGTGGTGGCGCGACGGGTGTTATTGGGAAGAAGGGCCCGCCTCCGCCGCCGCCGTCGCGGGCGAAGAAACCGCCTCCTCCACCGCCGCCGGGGAGGAGGCCGGTTGTTGGGGGGGATATGTGATTTTTTTTTGTTTTTTGAAGAGAGAGGGAGGTGTGGTTTGCTACTTGCAAAATGAAATTCGAAGCAATGCACAACACAACTCCTCCCCTACCCTGACATGCAAACCATCCACGCACACACGAAGCAAATGTCCTCCCTTAATCCCGGGATGGGGCGCTATGGGGTAGCTGAGTCTCATTTGGTTATTTCCTTTTTTCTGTCTGTATCTTTACTTTCCTTTTCCTTCCCTTTCCTTTCATTTCTGATAATGAAATGAGATGTAATGAAATGCATCTTCTCCGCTGTGCGTGATGGTTGCATTTATTTGGGTCGCGGACTTGGTCTTATTGGTATTGAATTGGTCTTGGATTCAGTCTGTCATTTGGTCAGTTAGTTCTTGCTTTGGTTTTTTGGGGGGTTATTATTATTAACTTAGGTAGGGTAGGGTAGGGGTAGGTCATTAGTTTTAATCAAAGAATTATTTCTCATTTCATTTCATTCCATTTACAATTCCATTACAGTTACAATTATTAGGTTGTGTTCTGTTTACTAACTAATTAATATCTAATCTAATAAAAAAAACCGCCCTCTAATAGATCCTTTATCCCCCTTTTTTAAATGGTTGCCACAAATAAAATCAATATCCCCCATATTTTTGAAGAAAATTACCATAACCCAACCCAGACCAACCTCCACCACTGATAACAATAACAAATCCATCCATCCTTCCATCCATCCATCTCTTATTTCTCATTTAGATCCCTCCGATCCATTTAATCTCCCATTTCTTATTTATTAGATCTTTCCTCCTTTCCATACTCATCTAGATAAGAACAATCATCCAATCCCCTATGTAAATGACCATGAAATCCTTAAAAATAGAACCCATCTAGATGTGACAAAACCGCTCCATCCCCCACGTTTCTCGAATGTTGAAATACGTAGGTATTCGACCCCCAGATTTGTCTGCCCCATGCCTGCAACCACTTCCCCTAGGCATAGCATAATTAGGCCGCCATGTTAGATACTTAGTCTGCTCATCTGAGAAATAAGCAACCTATCCCCCAAATGTCTGTGGAATCTTAAGACAGACAGACAGCATCTTGATGTGAAAAACCACTGCGTCTCCCACGTTTCTCGAAGGTCGAATAGGTCGGGAGGTGGTTAGGTAGCGTATTTATTCTCAAGCCGTGGGTAACTCAGTTTGTCTGCATCATGACATGGCCGCAACCACTCCCTCTAGACATAAAAAACAGCTTCTATGTTGACAGAACCCGTCGTGATGTGAAAACCACTCTCTGTCTCCCACGTTCTCAGAGGTCGAATAGGTAGGGAGGTTAAGTAGGTAGGTAGGTAGGTAGGGTATTCTCAACCGCGAGCAAACTCAATTTGTCTGTGTCGTGACTGCAACCACTCCCTCTAGAAGTAAAAACGGCTTCTGTGTTGAGTACTTAGCATGCTCATCTAGGAACAAGCATCTAATCCTCTAAATGACCATGGAGCCTTGAAAGAGACACCATCTCAATGTGAAAAACCGCTCTGTCTCCCACGTTCTCGAAGGTCGAATGGGTAGATAGGGTATTCTCAACTGCGGCAACTCGATTTGTCCGTGGCATGACATGACTACAGCCACCCCGTCCAGATGTAAAAAAAGCGGCCGTGTTGAGTACTTAGCTCACCGACAACTCCCTAGGTATCTCGAAAAGCTTTCACTTGTCATTCATCCACTAGAATCACTGGGCGGAATACCCTGCTTAAATCTGGCCGCGGTACGTCCGGTTCGAATAAAGCATCATCGTCGGCAGGTAGATACCAGGCTTTAAGTGCTTTGCAGTAGGGAATAAGTCTTGGGTCTCGAAAACCAAAAGACTGTGCAAGCCAATCCGCATCCTTTGGAGAGTCAAAGCGGCCGAAGTCGCGCCGAATGTGGAATACGATACGCGGTGATCGGCCAAGGATGACGGTTGTCTTACAACCCTTGCAGCTATAGGTACGTTCCCTGCACGTCCAATCTGCTCGGCTTTGTTTCCATTTGGTGTAAAGCTCAAGCATCTCTGGATCGGCGAGATTGGTGTGTGGACAAATCGGAAAGTTCATGGACTGTATGCGTGGGATAACACGGTTACTGGACATGTCCACATGGTTTCGTAGAATGGGAATAGACCAGTAGTGAACGATCCTACCAAACCACCAGAAAAAATACCCAGGTACTGGGAATCTTGGTACAGGAATGCGGCCATAGAACCAGGTGGTAGGCCAGGACCAGTGGGGACCCCAGACCCCGGCCACGCCGGGAAAGCGTAGGTCGCGACATAATCCAATTTGGGCACAGGTTTTTGTGATCAAACAGTATCGACCATTCGCGTCTCTGGTCTCAACGCTTTGATTGCAAACAGGATTAAAATCGACTTTTAAATCCGCCCCTTTAGCCAGCTCTTGGAACGAGAATGCTGTTCGCTGATGTATTGTCAGATGGCCCCAACAGCAATATTCGTCATCTGACAACTTCCCGTCGTACTCCAACATCCTCAGCACATGAAAGCGTGCCGATAAAGCAGTGTACCTCGTGTCTTCGTCATCGTCATTCCATCGTCGGAGTTGTTGCCAAATGGGCGCAAAAATGCCACTTCCAATCCTCGAATTCCAAAAGCGAGCACATGTTATCATGAGACTGACTGCGCTGTGAAGAGGCAGGTACGAAGAAATCATTTCCACAAGCTCCGGGGGAAGGGAGTATAAAGTGGAATTCTGAGAGTTGTGGTATGCGGCCGCGGAGGCTCCGGCAGCGGCAGCAACAGCTAAGAGAACTGTACATGGAGACTCTTGTCGTTTGGGGCCGCGAAATAACTCCATTGTGTCTGCAAACACGAATCCGTGGATACCCAGAGTGAGATAATAGAAAGGTGGAAGTGGAGGGAGCGAGCGGGTTTATCGGGGCATTGGTTACTCGGCTTGTGACGTCATAAGGGACGGGAGCCGGGCTGTTCCGACCACAAAAAGGATCACCTTATTGTGACGGTCACTTATTCCTGACACGGGCATGCCGCACAGGGTGGCTTTATGAATTAACACAGCCCACCCACAAGTCGATGTTTGAATCGGGAAATATCGACGTGGAAAGGCCAGCCCGAGGCAGTTGATGGCTGGAAAAAGCGGGTAGAGTTTGTTCCGCCATGAAGCATGGGCTAACCCTTTCCATTGCATGATGCTAAATGCATGACTTTGGCACTGGTTATGTGGCAGTTCAGCAACGGGGGTAGGGAGGGAAATGTCTATTTTAAACAGCAGATTTGTTTCTTTTCGTGAGAACTGTTTGGAAAGTTCCCAGTTTGAACAGCTAAGCAGTTGAACAGCGAAATTGAATGACTTGCAACCAAGGGGGGTTCTTGGGCTTGTCAAATCAGTAGGGCATTGATTTCGGTTTCTTTGTTGTTTATTTCGATTCTCTGAGAAACTGTGGCGGTTCATGATTTGAAAGGCTGGTAGAACGGCGAAGGAGCTGGCTTTTCTTTCTTTCTATTTTCTTCTTCTTCTTCTTCTTCTTCTTCTTTTTTTTTGAGCTTGATGAGTCATTCAAAGTGCCGGGTGCACTTCACCGTTCTGTTGCGGAATGACTACAGCTGAGCGGAGAATCATCCTGTAATGGAACAGTGAAGTATAGCACAGCAAATCAAACTGTTACTTTTTTTTTTTTTTTGAGTCCATCTTGGCTTCCTCGCCCACAATGGATGAGTGGGCGAGTACTGGTCACCAGCACTACGGAGAAGTGTGGACTCGACGCTGGTGGACAGAGCCAGGCCCCCCCCCTCCCCGACCTGAACTCTGCCACCTTCAAAACTGAAGGATTTATGGGGTCGTGGGCCCCGGGGAAAACAACTTCCTAAACCACCCCCTACACCCAACCAGCAACAACAGCCCTGTTGCGCAGAGGGCGATCGTTTCCCCCGAGTCGTGCATCACTTGCACGAATGGTAGCCATTTCGGCACCCACTCCGGCGGCTCGCGCCCCTCGGGGGTCGTGGCGGCGGTGGTGGTGGTGGTGAGGGCGGGGGCGACGACGCAGGTGTTAATGGCGGTCATAGTGACGGTGGTGGCGGTGGTGACGGTGGAGATGGTGGTGATGGTGGAGATGGTGGTGATGGTGGAGGCCGCAGGGGCGCAGGTGATGGCGCAGGGGGGGCAGGTGGCGGCGGTGGAAGAGGAGGAGGAGGAGGAGGAGGAGGAGGTGGTGGTGGTGGTGGTGGTGGCGGCGGAGGAGGAGATGATGGCCGCGGGGGTGGGGTTGTCGGCGGCGGCGGCGAGAGCGGGACCGAAAAGACCAAGAGCGGGAGCCGGAGGGGGAGCTGGAACTGGGGCGGGAACTGGGGCGGGACCGGGAGCGGGAGCGAGAGCGCCGGGGCAATCCGGGCAGGGCCGGCAGGGCTGCTGAAGAAGAAGAAAAAACAAAAGGGCCCAGAAGGCGATTATGTAACCGCCAACCCCCATGTTGCTGTTGCTGTTGCTGGTGGTGTTGGTGGTGCGGGTGCTGGTTCTCGTGCTGGTGCTGGTACTGGTACTGGTGTTGATGTTGGTGTTGGCGATGCGGGTGTTGCTGAGCTGGTGGTGGTGACGGATGGTGGGCGAAGTGAGGGTGAGGTGAGGTTGAGGTGAGGTTGAGGTGAGGTGGAAGTGAATAGACGCGTCCAACACACCAGGGGGGGAGACGCGTGCGTGGCAAGCAGCCCTTCCGCCCGGCAACAAGGAGAAACTTGGTCCCGAGGACACCCCCCCCTATTTCTTACCAACATATAGGGATAGGGGGTAATGGGGGTAATGGGGGCGGCATATCCATACTGTATGCATATATGATAGAATGGACACACAGAGAGATATATATTTATATCTATATATGCATCTATAAACCTCAGATGAGGTGCAATAAGCTATATAAACTAAACCAATCAGTCAACCAGCTTCTTCAAGAAAAAGGGACAGGAAACAAAGTAAAACAACATACTCTACTTATCATTCCAGTCCACCCCTTATACCATAACAATACCAGTCAAAAGCTCAATTCGTCCGCCCAAACGCAGGAAGCAAAACGCAGCAAAACGAGCAAATACCGTCCCTCTCTTCCGTTGACTTCGCCCACCCGCCCTTAACCTAATACACCTTCAGCCATCCCTCCTCTACCTCCTTATCTGCATCCTCTACATCCTCTGGCATATCTTCCGGCATCTCAGCTACCTCCGGCCTCCACTTCTCAACCCCGACCTGCCTCGCCCACTCATCCTCCAGCAAATCAATTGGATTAGCCGCCCACCCAAGCTTCCTAAGCAACCTCCCGCACAAAAAGTCATACTTGGCGGCCAAAGCGCGACCTGCTGGCTTTTCCCAAAGCAGCCCCTCCGCCTCCTTCGCCACCAACTCCTCCTCGGCCTGATATGCCAAAATCGGATCTCCGGCACTGCTCCGATACAGCACATGGCACAGGGCACGGTGCAGTTCCAACAAGGGTGGGAATGGCCTCGGGGCCGGGTCGTCACTAAATCGGTCCCTACCACCAAACATGACGAGATGTGGGTTAGGCAAGCGCTCTATCTGGTGGACTTGGGTTAGGTGCACCGGCTCTAGGATGTAGCTGGTCGTGGTGTAGCCGGCGTGGTGTTGGTCTGGGACATGGCGGCCGGAAAGACCCCAGTGGTAATTCTCGAAGCCCGGGGTTATAGCCTGGGACAGGGTGACTAAGTTCTCGGGGCTGTCGAGGAGGCGTGCTTGTGCTTCTACTGATGGCACGCCCGGGGATTCTAGGATGAAGCGGTGGCCGGTAAAGATGCTTGCGAGGTGTTGAGCAATGCTATACTGTTGGACACGGGGAGGGATGATATTGACGGCGACTAGGGTCCCGGGAGATTTAATGTCTGTGACACGGGTGACGGGGCAGCGGTCAGAGTCGCGGCGTATTGCACGTTTCTTTGCCCTTTCGATTAGTGTGGAATAGGTGGATACGAGGTGTTTACGTTCTGATCTATCCATCACTATGTCATGCAACCTGGTCAGTGTGTATCAAAAAGAAAAGCCCAGCAAAAAGTTGAGAGAAATAGACAAACTCGGAAACAAGAAATTCAAACACCAAAACCGCGCCCAGGAATGGATCGCCTTCTGCAATTCCCTATTCATCCTGACCAGTTCAACGATCGACGGAATTGGCTCTCCCATTATGAAGAATCCATGGCGCCTGAACACACCCGAAAGGTCATTGGCCATTGAGTCGCAGGACACTGAGAAGTGTAGAAAGGCGATGATGAGATCATTTGTGTTTATAGTGTACTCGAGGTCGGGGTCCAGCAAAATGTCTGGGAGTATATGGTTGCCCTTTGCCTTTAGATCGTCGAAGATTCTCCGGAGGCAGTGGAGCATGTTATAGGAGCTTTGGGCTGACATTCTGGGAGCCATGGCTAAGGGAAACGGGTATAGATAGGGAATAGAATAGAAAGATGACAGTAACCAAGATGGCCCCAATTGATCTTAGATCGTGTTTTGGCAGTGGCAGGCAGGCATGGCCTGGCCATAGAGAGGGAAAGAGGGAAACCAGTCACTAGGTATAGAAATAGTGAGGAAGTGTATCAGCCATTTGGACAACGCTTGACGTCCAGATGGCAGCTAGAATGGACGTCAGACGCTGTCTGGGCGTTGCAGACGCAATGAAACAGGGCAGCAAAACTTGCTTGTCCTAGCACCCTTCTTCTTCTTCTTCTTCTTCTTCTTCTTCTTCTTCTTCTTCTTCTTCTTCTT
>JANTQI010000111.1:0-102794 GCA_032988985.1 Emmonsiellopsis sp. PD_5
TGGCAAATAGATCTCAATGAGGGCTTTTGAATGAGGGTATTCACAATTCAAAATTTGAAGGGGGGGCGAGTTTGAAGGTTCAGCATTGCTGCCATTCAAGAAACCTAATTACTGCTCTATACTTTTTGGGTCCATAGTTGAAGGGTATCTTAATAATAACAGCAATGCAGGCACACATCTGAACCATCATTATTACTGAGATATTACTCAGCCAGGAACCTGAGAAATATAAAATGACAATCAGATTCATTTCTCCAGTAGAGTGAGAAAGAGAATACTTATTTTTGGTAAGTATCTCCTTCTGTATCATACTTATTAGAGCTGACATTTCCCTTTTAAGGTTCTTTCCTCCCCTAATGCTACTAGATGTGAGACTAATAGGGAACATGTTAAAATTATCACCTAAGCTAATATCATCTTAATTCTTAACCCCCTCTCATAATTATCAGAGTTAATGTTTCTTGTCTTTCCTCCCCTGATGCCATTAGATGTAAAACTAATGAGAAACATGTTGAGATTATTATTCAGACCAATATTACCTTGATTCTTAACCCCTTCCCCATAATTATTAGAGCTGATGGTTTCCTTTCCTCCTCTAATGTCATCAGATGTGAAACTAATAAGAAACATGTTGAAATTATCACTCAGGCCAACATCACATTGATTCTTAAGCCTGTTATTAAGTCATGGGATGGATGACTTTAAATTAATATATATATTTAAACTTTAAACTATATTATAATTTAACTGTCATTAATCAGTAATTTAACCATACTCCAATTATATTATAACCATATTTAAACTGTGCTCTAATGCTCTGACTATACTCTGACTGTACTGCAGCAGTATTTACATGATATTTTAATTATATTTAAACTGTATTCTAATGCTCTGACTGTGCTGTAATGGTATTTACATGATGTTTCCATAATGATATATACTGTGTTTACACTGTAAATGGAGTGTAGCTGTAGATGTGGTTGAAGTGTTATATATATGTAGATGTGGTTGGAGTGTTATATATATGTAGATGTGGTTGGAGCATTATATATATGTAGATTTGGTTGGAGTGTTATATATATGTATATGTGGTCAGAGTATTATATATATGTAAACATGGTCAGAGCATTATATATATGTAAATGTGGTTGGAGTGTATATATATATATGTAGACATGGTTGGAGTGTTATATATATGTAGATGTAATCAGGGTGTGGTCAGAGTGTTATATGTATATAAACATAGTTAGAGCACTTTATGGAGTGTAGTTAAAGCACTTTATGAAGTGTATTTATAATGTTATAATATATTTACATGGTTATATGGTTTACATGCTTTGAAAATAGTGATGATTTTGTAGTGGTTGTTAATTTCAGAGTGCTCTATTAGAGCAATGGTGTTTACACGGTGGATGGTGGATCCACAGCGGAACGGCCCCACGAAAATCCGGTATGGATCTCTCCTTCTATGTATATATTCCTTCTATACATTGAATCATCGCTTTCCTGACGAATCTGGAGCCTCACAAAGGCAATTCTGTTCTGCGCCCCCGCGGCGCGCGGCTTCGAAACCTCTGGGACGCTTCTGCAAAGTCCAATATAGTCCCTAGGGGCTTGTTCGGCGTCTTGTGTCCTACCCTCATTCCTTGTTGTCCTCCTAGCACGCTTGAATGTTGCTGAATTGCCCCTCCGACCTTCCTCCGTGATTGTTGTCGCAGCTCTCTTAGTCTACGGTAGTAGTCTAGCAGCACATAGACTACCGTCAATTAAGCAACACAGACACATCTGTCATCATCTTAGAAACGATATAGTTTGCCGTAGATTCCTAACCAAGAGCGGCCGGTTCGAAGTTGTGTAAGCAGATATGGCTTTGTCAATTTGGAGGAGGTACCCTCCCCTAGGTGACATTAACCACTCTTCTTTTCACTCGTCCAGGATCTTTCTGCGGATAAATCCCCCTCCTCGCGAAAGGAGGTGTTGGGAGGGGTGCATCTAGCGAGCCGGTCGGCCTCATCGTTCCCGGGATCATCACAATGGCATGGGGCCCATTGGAGGCGGATTGGGATCCCTCATGCTTTCATTTCGGAGGCTGCCTGCAATATGGCTCGGATAATTCGCTGGCCGGATTTGTTGGACGGGTTTCGAATCGGTTCCAGCGCGACAGGCTGTTGCAAAGAAGAGCTGCGGGTTGTTCGACCTTATCTAAGCGGTTTTGCTGCTTTCGGGAGATCTGATAGACCCGGCCGACGGCGTATTATATCGCCATGAGGCCCGTGGCATATACTGACCAGTACTCGTTGAACCGGTGCTGGCTTGTTGTGATTCCGAGGCCTTTAGGTCCTTGTTGAGAGCTACGGCTGTAGCCCCAAGTTGTTTCTGCTGGCCAGAAGCGTCGGAGAAGACCGCAGTTCCTGGCATGACCCATCTGGCTGCGGCGTTCTCTATACCTTTTCCCTGTCAGGTGAAATTTCGATTCCGGTAAACGGTTGCTTTCCCCATGGGGCCAGTGGCTTGGGGGTCGATTGTCTCCAGGGCTTGCAGGAGGCGTAGGTCCGTTATTCGGAGTGTCTTAGCCAGCGGGAAGTAGACCATGGCATCCCACGGTTTTGACATCCTGCTGTGTCAAATATCCCACATTCGTGCGATAACTAATCCGTAACTAGCGACATGACATCATTGCTGACACCTCCCTAAGAACTTGTGAGAATATGGCGCTACAAACGCTATATCAACGGCTTCAGCGCCGTCTTTTTGACCTACCGCGCTCAACTGCCGCGGCGTACTCACCTTCCTGGAAGATATGGGATCCACGGCGGCAAATGGGCAGAGATTTTCAGCACTTCCCTATTTCGTATCATTCTTGCTGAGCATTGATGGCAAATCCCTCCCAACAAAGGACTCTGATGATTACATCTTTGTCTCGGATGGCCTGTGTTGGGTACGTTTTGCTGGCCGTCTGCATTGCTGTTGCACCCCGATACATTAGCATCTTTATAGGGACTAGTGATGTCTTTCCAAGAATTGTCATTATCCTCCCATGGGTTTCAAGCATGTAGTTTCCCGGATCTTTCTTAATTGGAAATATTAGCGGTAGGAACTTGCATTGAAACAGATAGCCAGGGTTCTAAAGCCGGGCAGTTAGGGTACGTGCATCATACTTCTCAATCCAATAAGTCAATGCGGGCCACTTCTTCCAAGGTTGGAACAAACGTGTTTCTGCAGGCAGATTCCCCGCGGCACATAAAGGGACAGTCAATTAGCGCTATACTTACGCTATTCAACTGAAATTTTACTCTCTGCGCAGGCTGCTGGCAGGGGAAAGCGCAAGTTCAATAAGAGAAAAGAGATATTCTTTCAGCGGGGATTGAGGAGAGACAATGGAGAAAAATTGATGGTTGTTGCTGGAGAGGACTGTGGTCCTGACTGCCGATTTGTGCTTCAAACAGGAGATGTTTTTCCTGATGATGATGGTTCGATGGTTCCAAGGCTCTGGAAGGGAAGGTTGGTTAACTAAGTTTGGTTAAAGTCATGCTGATCTAGTTATGGATGCCAAGCCATCCATCAGTTCAACCTCAACTCCCAGTCTCCCATCTTTTTAATTTTTAACAGAGGTTCAATTAACTATCAGTGCCTAAGATGTTTCAGTTGAGATTTCATTCACCTACTGTCTTGCAGATTTACTCTGCAATAACCCCCCTGGAGCTTTCCACCAATGGAATGGTTGTTACTGTATCTGTCATTACAGGTCATTGTGAAGCAAGATCAAGCTAGCCACTCTGCATCAATCAGTTCTGATGGAGGATTCTCTTTCTTACTAGGTTTCTTTTCATGACGCCCTACTCCGCTATGTGTCATTCACTAGGTATCTAGTTGCCTCAGGAAGCAAAGTGGACAGAGATCAAAGAAAACATAGCCGGCAATAGACATGAGAGAAGTCAGACACACCAAGGATGAATATCAGGGAGATATGAACATTGCAGGAGCAGCAATAACACTACTATTGCCTGCATAGCCAATTCACTTCATACAACACACCACGGCTTCGCTCGCCTATTTATATCTCACTCTCTCCGCACCAACACCCTCACCCGGATTTCTCCGGATACTCTCAACTACCTTCTGTTGCATACCGGCTTCACCCCCCCCCGCCCTTGCTCAAGACACACGAATCGTCCTTTACTGCTACCCCTCATATCCTTCGCTCGTTCCACGTTGCCCGTCTCCTTGGCTATTACCAACGCATCAGTGTCTTGTTGATTCCCGAAGCTTGCTTGAACTACCCAGCTTCAAGAAATGGTATGCCCATCTGTAGTTGTTTAAGGCAAAGGTCCCTATCACCGTTAACATATAATTTACTGATTGGTTGTTGCTTCGTTTATACAGAGTCTCCATACAGACCCCACCCCCACCGAAATTGACACCATTCTCCTTGCCGACCCCGGCGACTTGACTCTGGAAATTCTGGAGCATGAAGTCAAACGCGAGTATGGGGTTGATCCCGATACCGGGCGACCCAATGTCAGAACTACATCCACGTTGAGCAGGACTGGATTGTTTCGCGTTGAGAAAGCAAAGATCATTGAGCAAAGTGACCGTTACTTCCGCAGAATGTTTTCGCCGAATTCCCGTTGGCGAGAGAGCACGCAAGATCAGGTCACTTTAGAGGAAGACAGTGTTACGGCCATGGAGGTGTGGCTTCGTGTTTTTCATGCCCAGTTGCCTGATATGTCTTTGGAGAGCGTGACGATTGCCGATCTTTGGAAAATCATCATGGCTGGAGAAAAATATCAATTCGATCGAAAGATGCTGTCTGGCTGGTTCCGAAGCTGGTGGACTGCGAAGTCGGAGGAGATCCTTGAAGATATCAAAGAGTGTCGTATGATGTTCTTCCCTGCATATTGCTTTAATCACGCAGCGGCATTTCAGGTCTTGACGGAGACATTGGCCTACGAATTCGGTGGCCACATCACGGAATGCAATCCAACCTCGCTGCACCATATGCATCTACCATCCCGCGTGATCCGTAAGTTATACATTTTACCTCTCTAAAACACCGTTCAATGTCAACAGGGTATCCCTCATTCAGATATGCAATGTTCTAACATCCATCTAGAGCAGCTGAACGCCGCAAAAGGGCGCCTACGAAACATATTCCACCGGGAACTCTTCAGCGAGCTTCAGAATATTGTTGCCTCGGCAAAATGCTCCTGTAAAGAAGCGACGGTTTTCGACTACTTGCGTGAGCTCCAACGGATCAGAGTTTGGCCAACGGAAGTAAATTTCCGTCAAAACAGTATCTGCGTTATGCTCGAACGCTTGCGGATGTTCAACGACGCGAACATGCGGTGTGACAGATCCGTGCCCGCCACCGGAGTAAGTAATGCAGAGGGAACTGTTGATGCGGCTAGAGTACGTCGACCTTGCTCGGACTGTAGCCGGGACTGGCAGGCGATAGTGAGCAAGGCGGATACCGTTACCAGGAATTATTTCGATGGTTTGTGCCTGGACTGTATGGACAAGACGAAGAACCTTCGCCTTCAGGGCGACGAAGACGATGACTACTGGAGCCACAGCTCCCACCGCGATTCTTACGATAGTCAGTGCCGCATAAAACATGACCAGCCAACCTGGTACTTTTCTTTTATGGGGCGCAGTGAGAAACGGGGCCAGTTCGAAGTGACGCCTGAGTAGTTTGGTTTTTTCCCCTTTTCTTTTCCTTTCCATTTTGCTCTTGCGTGGAATGGCCGAGTTGAACGTGTTTTTGGTTTCCTGATTTTTCTAACTTTGTGGTTTTCTTTGCTTTCCCTCGACGTGCTCGCTCAGTTAACTACATTTGTCCTTTAATAAAAAAAGGTTTCTTGATTTGCGAAAGGGCTCCTACCTCACTACATCAGCTCCAATTGCCTCCCAGTGTTTATCTTCCATGTCTAGGGATTTCTAGGACGCATGTGTAAGATCCTCAAAGATCAAAGTGAGTATACAAATCTCCTGTTCTCCTCGTTAGAGCAGATAATATTATTCTTGTTATTCACAGTTAGACTCAAAGGGAGGGGGGGAGGGGGCGGGCAGGCAAAGTAATGGATATACACCAACTTTCATCCTGCCAAGGGGCGCCCAACATAGAAGTTGTAATTTTCTTGCCATTTGATTCGAAACTCAGCTTACACGGGAACAAATCAAAAGTAATTACATCTTTAGAAAAATTTGGGGAATCTTGGGACAAAATTTCCATCATGATGACGACATGCATGACATTATACCCCGGAGTAGCAATATTTTCGCCACAACAGACTCCTCATCTTTTGTTCGCACACGACGTCGAAAGTAATTCTGGTTTAAGTTGTATTTTTACTACTATATGATAGTTCAAACTTCAAAGGCTCTGGATTAAATAGCACAGCACCTCTATTACTTTAACGATCGTGTGAGAAACGATCCTGATCCAACTCAAAATGGTTCGCATCTCAGAAGCGATCAAGGAGGATCATCGCCTGCTCCGGCATTATCATGATAATATCATTAATGCCGGAAACGAGGATACAGGGACACGTTGGGGGAATAAGGTACATCCTGATAGCAAGAAGCAACCGGGAGAAATACATTTCTAACACAGTCGATACGGTATAGTTCACTTGGGAACTCGCTCGCTATGCGGTAGCTGAGGAACTCGTCGTGTATCCTGCTCTGGAGAGTTATATCGATCATGGAAAGATCATGGCAGACAAGGATCGCAAGGAACATAAGGAGGTATGCTCTACTGCCTTCTGGAGCCTAAGAGGCTAGCCATAGTTACTTTTGCAAAACAAAGCGTTAACTTTGCAACCACTGGTTCGCCCAAATAGATCAAAGAACTCCTCTACAAGTTCCAGGGCCTGTCTGCGCAGGATGACGAATTTCGGCCCACATTGGAAACCATCATGACAAAATTGAACAGGCATATCGACGAAGAAGAAGACGAAGACCTGGCATCGTTGGAATCCGTTATCCAGCCCGAGGAGTCGGAATCGCTGTCGCAGAAATTCGAACGCACTAAGATGTTCGTGCCAACGCGCGCGCACCCAGACACACCTCAACAGCCGATGTTCGAGTCCGTCGTCAGTTTTCTGGAGGCTCCGATGGACCGTCTGCAGGATATGATGAGGAGATTCCCGGAGTAGATTGAGTTGCGGAAATCGGGTGGTAGAATAGAGAGACGGGATTTTTCCCAGGATAGGACCTGGGATTATGGGGGTTAATAGGAATTGAATGGATTAAGATTGTTGGAATTGGAATATAGTGGTTTGGCAGACTTAATAGGTTGATGCCGGTCAAGAGTTAGCTATTGGACTTATCACAGAGGGGACCAAATTGACACTGCTTTGCTCATATTAGCTACTATCTTGATGCCAATCGTAGGTACCTATGCAGATGATGGAACAAATGGATGCAACGGTCCAAAGTACAGATGGCTCCCTTGATCATAAGAAGGTTTGTTGCCTTTTTGTGTGTTCATAGGCCAACATATATATATATCATATGGCGTATAGGTGATGTTTAACCAATTGCATTGTTGCAAAAGGAAACTGGGATGAAGGTGTAGTTGTCGGTCCTTCATTCGCCCTCTCATCTACCCAATATATCTCTTGATTTCTGATTCAATCCTTTCAACATGCTCTTGACAGTTGGCAGCTGTAGGAATATGTTGATATGCGGAGAGTATTTTGCCCGAGGGCGGTATGAACAATCACCCAATAGGAAGCGAGGTATTCCAACAGCGAGGATTTTGCCATCATTAGTAATCAAAACTTTCGTCTTCAAGCAGGACGCAGAGCTTCTCCGTCATCAACAACCATCATCTGTCGTTTATTTCCTCTGTTCGACTATAGATCAGGGCACGAGCTCTGAGATCTTGTGTTCGTGACATATCAGCCGCCAATGAATCAGCGCATTCTTTCCGCCGCGGGTTGCCGGCTTGCGCAGCATCAAACGTCGGCGGCCCTTTTCGTCCAACAATCGCGACGAGCGCTCTCCATCTCTACAAATCCCTCTTCTTCTTCGCAATATATTTCCCGCTCGATACAGCGTATCCTTCCGTTCCTGCTGCCGTATGCGTCTGCCAGTAGAGCTACATGCGCCCAAGAACTGCGAAGACCCCCACGTTTCCCCGCCATTGTTAGACAACGATGTCCGTTTTCGACCACACAACCAACGCAGGCGACAACAGTGGCATTGAATCCGCGGACAGATGAAGAAGGGAAACCCATGATGATTAATATTTCTCCTCGGGCAGCAAAGGTACGATATTTTGTGTTGCGCGGTTTGAATTTTTTAGGGGGGAGAGGAAACGTTATGGCTTCGTACCCCCGATTTGACCTCAAGGATCATAAACTTCGCATGTTTGCCGGGGCCATGTGCACTTGGTCGCTATTTAATATGCTTTGAATGAAAGATAAGCACATACGACCATAGGGAGTGGAAAACAGGGCTTCCCGTCCGCTCAGCCGTACTTAAGCCACTCGCCGGCCGGCTAGTAGTTGGGTGGGTGACCACCAGCGAATCCCGGCTGTCGTATGTTTTTTATCTTTTTTTCTCCCCTTTGCTACTTCTCTGCTGGCGTATTCTATGCATACGGAAGCTTGTTTGACTTGACGAGTCGATTGTCTTGCCGTGGACTTCGCTAACATGTTCGCCTCACTCAGCGTCTCCGCCAAATTACGGATCCTTCGTCCGGAAAGCCCACTACGTCGAAAGAAGGACCTTATGATCATCTCCGTGTGACCGTGGAGAGTGGCGGATGTCATGGCTTCCAATATATAATGTCTCTCGACCCGGCCTCTAAGATTGACCCCGAGGAGGATACTATTTTTGAGGCAGACCTAGAAGATTCTGGCAACATATCCCCAGACGGGAAACCTCTTGGCGGCGAAGCCAAAGTCGTTATGGACTCTGCGTCCCTCGAACTTTTAGAAGGCAGCACGGTTGACTACACCATGGAACTCATCGGAAGCCAGTTTAAAATCGTCGACAATCCTAGAGCCACGAGTGGCTGCGGCTGCGGCACCAGCTTTGATGTGAAAGAATAATCACGCCTAGCGATGAATTTCGTTGTACAATACGTTTATCAAGTTTGACCGAAGATTCCCAAACTACATTTCTATGCCTCCTACCTCATTTTACCTTGTTTTTTGGCGTCTTGAGGAATATATCCCCTCTCAGCGGTTACTCCCCTCTTGGCATCAATTGCAGCACATTGGCAACGCCCATATCTCCCGCAATATTTGGCAATTTCGAGCGCCAACAACAATATACCACCAATAGAATATCCTTTCCATGTTTTCATTAGATGGCTTCCCATTCACCATTTGTTGCTTTTTGATCCTACTTCCCCTCCCTCCCTCCCCTAAATATTTCACCGTCCCACTGATTCTACCAAGGTCAATAGCTGACAATTAGTGACTCATTTTACCATATTCAATCCCCACAGCGAAGCTGAATCAGTTAATATTACCCAAGGTAAAACTTCAGGGAAATGAATGATATACTTCCTGCCCCGATATTCCCCTGTTTCCAATTCACGTTTGGCAGGTTAAAGGGCCCTATCTCCCCCTCGACATCCCCACGTTATCCTCTTTCCGAATTTTCTTTCCTCCCCCAACCCGACGAGGTCCCTACTGGCTTATGGCTTACCTGAATTTATATTTTACTACACCCGTTTACCTTATATGCTCCTTATTTATTCTAATATGTTAGTATTTCACTATGACCCGCAACCAAATACGTGCGGAGCTTTGAAGTGCTTTCTCTATCCCCATCATATTGTACGAGAACATCTCATGAAGAGCAAGCAATGGAAATGCCGATGGAGGCGGCAACACGATTGCTTTGAACTACCTTTCAAGCGGAATATGCACCTGCATTTATAGTATGCAGAAACGGAAAGCCTCGACTTGTCATCGACCTCAGACGTGTCAACACAAAGACCATACCAAATGCATACCCCCTACCCCGCCAAGACACAATACTGTCATCACTGCAAGGAGCTTGCATTTTCTCTACAATAGATATAAAAAAAAGGATAACGCCTTCTTTGAAATCGTACCGGTCGATGTTTTGCTCTGGAAAGTACTGAACCGACATCCAATCATGCCACGCCGTTCGCCCCTGAGGTTCAACCGGCGAACTTGATAATTGGACAAATTTTCAGAAGCTTCCCAGCTCATCCGAAAATTCCATTGATGAAGAATTAGCCCCAGGCCGATCTGCGACGACGGTTCAAGACGACTCGAAGTTCGGAGCAAGGGCATGGACCAGCGATTGGCTGTTGCAATCTGCCTGTATTAATGGCCCATTTAACGCTTTAAGAAAGCCCAGTTCAGAAGAGTGGCATACAACAACTACATCGATGGGAAGAATGGTGTTATTGTATGCAATGAGAATAACAAGAAGCAGGATGGTAGCCCTATAGGCAAGAAGCTGTGGCCATCAGAAGTTCTCTGGCAAAGTTGGAAAATGGTGGCCAAAAGACGGCAGGCCAACCAGTCCAACCTGTGGGTGATTGTCCGATATGTGATCGTGGAGGAGTGCACCCAACGGGTAATCTGGCAAGCCCATAGGGTCCCAGGATCTGGCCCAGAAAGCTATCGCGAGTACACTGAACTGGCTGCGTCGCGGATCCTTACAATCCTTTCAACCTGCTTGTTCTGCGGTTCCCGGATCCCAGTTTCCTTGGCCTAATATTTTAACCCAGATCACGACTGTGTTAGTTCGATTTTTCTCCAGTATCGGAAATCGAAGATTCTAAAGGAATTCCCTGTTGGTGAAGCTTTGGATTCTGCGCATGGAGATCCCACCAAACAACCCCCTAGCCTACGAGTTGTGGTGCAGGAGTTTGATTGGCATTTTATCCGTTCTGTTTTGCCTAACAGGATGTTTAAAAGACTGGTGCGTGCTTAGGAGGACTGCAAAAAGCATTCATTTCATAGGAAGCTACAGCAAAGCGCTAGCTACCTTCTATTACCCGAAGCTGGTAGGATTTGGAGATGGGTTCTAATCATTGCAGCCGCAGAATATTTAGAACGTTTCGATGATGCTTCTGCTGTCATGATGCCTGACAAGATTGAACATTATGACCCAAGGCACAAGCCATGGGCAATTGCCGTGGTGTCTGTGAATGCGCGGCCTCCCCTTTTTTAACAACTAGAGAAATGAGAAGGAACTCGCTTTGATTATATGTCGAATTCTCGTGAAGAGAAGCTATTTCGAGTTGGGGATTCTTTGACGAACTCTGATATATGTCGCGCTGGTGCTAAAATATCGATATGCTACGCCACGAACAGCCGCCGCCCTCGTCGCCACTGCCAGCGAGGTCACCAACCCCACCCCCACCGCCACGACCACTATCACTAAGGTCACCACCATAACACCCGGGGGCGTGGGGGGCTGTCGGGGTGGCTGGAGATAATGCAAGCGGTGGCACAAGTTACCTTCCACCTGTCGGCAGCGATAGACATCTGGGTGGGAGGGCCGGGGCTGCTCTAGGGTGGTTTAAGGGGTGGTTCATCCCCTTAAATATCCACAAGCGAACATGTATCTTCCCTGATAAATTCCGGTGCTTCCGAAATTTTTTGACAAGGGAGAATTCGAGTTTACCACCACAATCATGGCCATGGAATCAATAAAGGATATCCCTAATGATAGTAGCAAACATGCTGTCTATTACTTACATACAATTTGGAAATTGGTTGAAGCTTATCCCGCCCAATTTATCATTGGATACAAGGAGATCCACCTGCCTGAGATGACGTACCAGAGCTTATGTGATGAACTACGAGGCCCCAGTGAGGGTATACATAGTCTGCTGCATTACGGTAAACTAAATATGCTGTCATTGCTGGATTAGCATGCATGCTCCTTGGTTCATCGCGCCTTACTAGGGATGTCGATTTTACAGCCCCTATGGGACGGACGGGCGCTGCTCGACAGGAGCTTCGGAACGCAGGTTGCTTTAATATTGAGTTAAGGATCCTTACAACGATACTCAACATAATTTCCCCCCTGAGATGGTTAACTGGACTGCAATCGGCACAATCACTACGATCGTCGGGGTGGTTAGAACGGTTGGAACGGTAGTGTTGAAACCAGTTCAGTTCCGCTCTACCAAGCAGCGAGAATCGCGGGCCAACGCAAAGGAACAGGCGGTGCGGGAGAACACCTATTATAATGCGGTCGAGATTGGGATCCTGGCACCTCCGGCCCTGTTCAAAGAAGGATATACCGCAGAGTTTTGATGCAGATTTCAATTCAACCCTTTATTGTGTTGAGAAAAGTTGTAAATTCCAAATCCCCCCACTGCTATGTTTTTGTTTATTCCACTTCCCCTTGAGAAATATTACAATATAAGCTAACATGACCTTATACAGACAATACCGTTTAACCGCTGCCTCTCATCATTTCCTTATACCACCCCTTTGTCTTTGCAGCCAAGATGCCCGAGAGCCCGTAAGAACCAGATACCCCTCCGGAGACTCAAGACGATACATATGTCAACCCTTTGAAATGACTTTATTGTGACACAGCTTCCCTAATTACTAAGGAGCTATCGCCTTCAGACGTGCTATGCCTTGCCCGTGTCAGTAAATCACAAACACCACATGTCTTGAACCACGAACCAAGGCTTTGGGGAGTCTTATGCCCGAGCGTAAGCTCAACCTGTACCGCACCCTAGGTATTTTATCGACCTATTTGTGCTTTATATTTGCGGTGGCTAACCCCTGTGTTTTTTTTTTTTTTTTTTTAAGTTCATACATATCAGAAATTCCACCACGAGGGACCAACTTTGCTCCACATGGTCTCAAATACTACTCACTTTCAGATGGAAGGGGACTACATGGCATGGTTGTATGCATATAAAGCTTGCTGGCAAGTTATTTCTGGTAATAAAGCTGGTGAACAACATCATCTGGAACTCCCATTTTCCTTCAAATCTAGGTTTGCAGAGATATTTCTAAACACCATGGGGGTTTTCTGCCTGCATGTTGCTTCACCCAGCTCAAAGTAAGTTAGATATATCCATCTTCTACCATTTGTATATATCCAAGTCACTAAACGTTTTCATGCTTCAGGACTGTTGTCGTTTCCCTTCCCACTAAAGAGGTGTGGTACACCTTGGATAACCTGAACCTATTCTCATTGACGCCGCAGTAAGTTCTCCCTGCCCTTACAGAACACTTTGCATGCTAACTGTCTTCTCATCTTAGCGTTTTCACCTTTTCACATGGTATCAGCTCATTCTTGTGGCGGTGCTAATTACCATATTCTGTTCATCGCTAAAAGCCATCTGGTACGTTTGGTTGGCCGGAATACGCTATATTTTACCACCGTTCAACCCCCAGCCTTTGGTAGATGTCACCTTCGTTCTGGGTGTACTCTAGCTAGCATTCTGCAACCCCGAAATCGATCTTCTGACGAACCCAACTCTCTAGCTTGGGAAACGCTATTTACTCGATGGTTCCGGCCGGATTTCCCCTTGACAGGATGTGCATCGATATATATGCATGTCGCATTCATATTTACAGACGTCTAGTGGATCTGGTGGCCAATGAGCCCCTGGATCCTTATCAAGAAAGAGATATAATCGCTGCCTATTTTGTGGTTTCCAGCGCTTGGCCGCCCCGATTCCGATGGTGTTGCTATACATCCTTCGGGGTTTGGGTTTGGACAACAAACTCAAAAGACGACTCAACCTTACCCTAATTTCTGGTTATACAAAGGAAGATGATGGGGAATCCCACTTTTTCAAGCAATGAATGATGAAGAAGCATATACACCTTCCTTTCAGCAAGGAAAAAACAGAGGAGATAGGCAAATGTAGCTGCATAGATGGATTACTGGGAAGCAAAGGGGGCCCTGCCCCTCTGAGAAAGGGATGACAATATCCCACCATAGCAAAGTGCCATGAGGCACCTGTGTCTGCAGCTGCAAATGATATGGGCACTGAGGCAGCAATTCATTGAAAATTGGCTAAAGATGAAGGAAATACATACAGGGCAACAGAACTGTCCTTTATGTGCCATTAATGGCAAGGTCCAACCTTGCCGAAGTATAGGCATACTCTCTCAACATAATCTCCTTTCTGATATTTACCGTGTATGGCACGCCAGCTTGCTTCCTTCCTCTGCATGAGGACGTTTTCATCTTGGGCTATCGAGCTATTATTGGCCGCACTAACTAAGTTAGTTAACTCCTTACTTTAGTATGCTCACAATTTCTGAAAGGCTTTCCCTGTTATCAAGGATCAATGCCCAGAGAGATCACGAGCTATTACTTGTGGAAAATGCAGCAGAAATGTCCCTCGGGATCATGAGTGCGTCAAAGGCAAAAGATAATGTTTTCCAGTTTGCAGAAAGTTAAAGGGCGGGGGTCCCGCCGGAGGAAGAGAGAACCTGGGCGGAGATACAACGCCAGAATGTCCTTGCTTGTGGATGGCGGCAGAGTCGATCTGCTGATCCTACTCTCTCTCCAGGCACTTCTCGTCGTCGTTATCTGGGCCGCGACAGGGTGCAGCCAGAGCGCTATGATTGAATTCAGTGGCGTAGGGGAAACGCCAAATCACATCTTGCCAGCGTAAAGCAAGTGTACCAATATCTGAAATGTCTGATATAGTACTGGGTAAATGCCGAGCTTTTCTCTCTTCGCCATTCTTCCTCTACATTAACTGATTCAACTTGAACTGCGGATAGGGTCGTTTATCCAATTCAGTTGCTATATCTCATCCTTTCGGCCCCATGGATGCCGCCTTCTAGTGAGAAATCATCCCACTTCAGGTTGACCGAGCGACGTTCGATGGGTACAATAAAATGTCCTAGTTCCATACGATGCTCAGCCCAAAAAGCAAGTCAACCAAATAATAGTATTATGAAAACAATGTGGTATGGGCATCGGCCATTGTGGAGTCTCAAGGTAAGAAATGGCTCCTTGCCTTGGGGGCATTCAAGACGCGCATAATCATGTTCACCTCTGCTACGCATCGCCAAGAATATACTGAGATCAGTTGAATGCCACATACCTTTACTTTCAGGAGACGAAAATGACTACCAACAATTTACGAAAGCACGCTCAGAAACACCCCGGAACACCGCTCAAGAATGCAGTACCATAGCTTCGTGATGCAAATCGGGAAGAATGGATGAATCAAGTACACCGTACTGGAAGAATCGGTTGTTATAAACCTTAAATGCACCATCTTCCAACGACATGCCCAAGGCCGACCTCCCGATTCCCGGAATGCACCACCATCTCAGGGATATGTAGTGCTAACATAGCATAGTGCCTCCTGCTCTGCCGCCCTCCCGCAAGACCCAAGCTGGTGGCCTAAACAAGAAGAAGAAATATGTAAGTGGATCGTGGACGATTCAGTGGCTAGAAGCTGACATGGGTAGCATCAAAACTTCGAGCACTCCAAGTACCAGCGATGAGTCCAGCAGCTCAGGACTACCATGTTACAAGATACTATCCGACCCGGACTTTAAATGAAAAGTGGAACCAAGAATTCTTGCCAACTTTTCTGGGCATACCAGTGTCTCGCCCGCAGTGTGCTTTCTCATTGAGACGATATGTATGATGCTGGTCAGGTCGATTATGCCCAGTACAGCGAGAAGCGTTTCACGACCTCCCGGGACTATACGAAGTCTACTAGCACTATTCCAGAAGCTCGGACCATTGGGTGAAGGCACTGAAATCATCCCCCTAAACAGTGCACTCTCAATATTATACAATCACAACCTGGTAGCATGGAAGTCCACAGGATACTCTGTGTCTGTCTGAGCCCAGGGACTGTGATAATGCAGTCTAGTGTGTGCTATAATTCCTTACGAATCTTTCAAGGAAGGAGATCAGATCCCATGGCCTCAAAGTTCACGGAACAAGACTCCTGCTTGCGTTGCGCGAAATTGTACCAGAACGATCAGATTTGATATGAACGAATCGCTGAACTGAGATATATGCTATTATAGACATCAGGGCTCCCCTCTCCGCGTGTCAGCTTTATACAAGGGAGCTATTTGCAAAGACGTGTGGATGTGGAAGAAAGGGGTTACCACCGACCGAACACAGATCGCATAATGGGCATCGCGGATGGTCTCAGCAGAATCACAAGTGGCATGACAAAGCATAGCGTGGAGGACCGGACTACTCTGGTCATGGCAGTCACAGAGCACCACGGCGTGGGTAAAAGCAAGTATGCCAAACATTGGAGGTCGGAATTCTATAGGCATATAGTGGGAGTACTGGCTCCGCGCTTTCGGCTAGACCTGATGCAGAGTTTCGTGACCCGGAGAGAATCGAAATCATCTCTTGGATAGTGAATCGTCTGCAGAAGAGTGCCACAGACTCAGTTGCCTACGCATGCATATGGCGCAAGAAAATCTCAGAGCTATTCAAAACTCTCCTGATGCTGATAGAGTGATTTACGAGCTTCAGAGTTCAAATGCTTTTGAAGCGGTAAAGATATGTGAGTTTGACACTTTACGCTATATGGCAAAGCTGACTGAGTATTGCATGTAGGGCTTCAGAAATCCGTGGGTGGTAGCTCTGCAACTGGGTCTGCACAAAAATCAGCACCAGCCTCGACAGCTAACTACCTCGTTCGGCACATTACGCTATCGAACCGTCTCTGCGAGCGCCATGTCAACGCGTGCAGCTATCAGAAAGGCAACCAGATATATGGTGTCAGACACAGCCAGAGAGTTGCTGCTATATATGGAATCCAACGGGCAGTGGGCGCCCTGCATGGTGGAAGAGGAGGTCATGGGCATACTGCGAGTATTCCACAACAGCATGGGGCACTACATGTCGGCCCTGATCTTAAGGAGGCTGGTGGGTGAGGCATACTGGCCGACCCACGTAAGGACGTCGACACATACTGCCAATCATGCTGGGTGTGCCAGATGATTAGTAAGAAGCCGCGGTGGAGGGGAGCAGGGAGGATACAGTCATTTGAGCCAATGGATCTGATGGGCATGCCCTGGGGCCAATCCGACCTATAGCGGAGGAAGGGTGTCAGTATGTCTTGGTGGTCGTCGACTATTTCACAAGATTCGTATGGACGAACCCGTACGTGGACGCGACGGAGACGTTTATATCGTGAATTGACTTGTCTTCTGGGTCCATACCAGGCTTTCGACGTTGTTTTTACTTCAATCTGGTTGACCAACAAGGAGAAGAAACCAGCTTGACGTATACAAAACTCCTCCGTGCTGTGACCTCATTGAGTTCCGTCTGCGGTTGGATCTATATCAATCCGGTGTATGGAAAGACGGTCGTCGACGTTACATAGAAACTTGACTGTGACCTTGGTCAGCACTCTTAACGGGCACCAGTCCGTATTTTCACTTCCTCTTAAAACGCGGACGAAAAGAGGAAATGGGGGAAAACCTCCTGGCTCATACGCGCCGGGATATGGTATTTAACCAGGATTAGGGGAGATACGAGTTTTCACCGTCGCGTCTACTACAATGATTCTGGGTTATATTTACTGATTGTTTTAATTGGATAGAACGGGGACCACGGTCTAACTTAAGTAAGAAATACCATTGATCCTTTCATAGCCAATATACTTACTTTTAATTATAGGGAGAGCTGCTAGAGGATTTGAACGGAGGATTAGTTTGACTGCAGATAGTGCCCAGGCAGCAGGCCAGTTGCAGCAGTGGGTAGACGGGGGCTGATACACCCACACCACCAGGAAGACGACCGGTTTCTTATTCTTTTCCCTTATTTTCTTGCTCTTTATCGGAATAGCATCATGGATGGGCCCAGGACCACCTGGGCATACAGAGGATAACGGAAAACCCGATGTCGACTCTGCCCGTCTGTGTCCTGCTATGTATATGCCAACCTGGATAGTCGCTATGCTGAAACGAGGAACTGGCTGGAAAAGCACGAAAAAGAAAATGCCAAACATACCCGGAAAACGAAAACTAAGCAACGCATATACTCAACCCATACATGTGCAAGCCCTGCAATATGGGATATGCAAACAAGCCGGTTGGCAAGATTACAACTTAGTGGCTAGGGGACTACTGGGGGAATAAGGATAGTAGCCATATCCATTTATAACTATACGGAAAAGTCGTCCAGCTCCTACAAACTTTAGGAGCGGGGTACCTGTCGTCGTCCAGACCGGAAACTCCGTGCAGTTAAAAATGCCAACAAACCATGAGTCGCTGCTTGGACAATCGTGAGGCACTTCCAACAACACTCCTCCTGATATCCCCCTACGCAGCTGCAAGGAGTACCCATTTAACTCGCATCATAAATATGTCCCTGGGGGTGCCATTCTATCGTAAACAAGACTACAACCAAGTGGCGGAAACCTTACGCTGGGTCGAGGAGTACCAAGGGGCGTTCCCTAAGAAACTACTGGGGGTCATCTACCCAGCGAACTTTGAGAGGCTGCAGTCGCAGTTACATGCTCTGGGTACCGTTCGGATTATACTACAACTTCCTCTGAAGAGAGACCGCAGTTATCCCTGGACGTGATTGCGTTTCTTGGCTAATTTTACTAGATCGTTATATGGATGACTGACACCCACACAACAGGAGTTATTCTCTATCCAAATTTCATTAAGCCAACTTACCCATCACCATCATGGACCATACAGGGGGATTTCACAAAGATGCCGACCGCGGCATGCTAAACCCCTGGAAGAAGTACACTCATCGTTCATTACGCAGGATGTCTGAGCCAGTTTAACCGTCTTATGTTTTAAGTAAACTGAAAAGAGCCATGATCAGTTCAATTTGCAGATAGCTCATCTACACTCCAGAGCGAATACAGCGAGTCTTACCCGCGGCCCCCAAGTGCGCGCAGTGCTCTTAATATGTGTTGTCGGTGCGTTTGGAACTTGGCTGATGAGCCTGACCGGATGTGCGAACTTAAGTTCCCAAATCCCCCCTTAACCCTTGATAACATCACCATTGAAAGAAACAGCAGCAGCTGAGCAACTTCTACTCAATACCAATATGGAACCAAGTTCCATTTACCCCCCAGCGGCCCGCTCGTTGTCAACAGGAGCCGCCTTGAGGAGGAGTCCCCTCGTGATACAGACATAACCAGTCGTCTTCAACAGTTAAATCTTTCTTCCAAAAAGTACACATCGCTCGACTCTCCAACATCTTCCCCGGCCTATTTGACCTGCAGGAAAAATACGAGAACCTTAAACCCACACAAGCTTACCTTCAGAAGCACGATTGGTTCCGCTATACTGAAAACTCGCCATATATTAAGCACCTTGATATGGTAACCAAAGACAGTCCAAAGTGTAAGCAGATTCTTCGGATTCTCCGTCAGATAAATGATATCCAGGACGAACACCTCAACCACCCTGAGAAGCTTATCCTGCTTACAAGCTTCCCTGTTGCCGTTTATATCCTCGAACATGTAAGCAATACCACAATCCGTGGTTTATCAATGGAATTTCGAGATAGGGCGCAAGCAAGACTCCCGCTGCAGGAGAGTATATCAATATGGTTAATTGAAGAGGTTTCAATTACTATGCCTTTATGGCCAAGTGAGCTCTCCTTTGGAATCAACCATCTTAATGGACGAAGCACACACCATTAAAAAACCAAAAACCTGTATTCATCAGGCAATTGCTCACATTCCCTTTTGTGATTTGCTCTTTACTATTGGAACCCCTATGGTAAGCAATAAAACCCTACTGATAGCTGACTGATATCCAGCTGAGGGCCCATAGTGTTAGATAGGGCAGCGACGCGGTCTACTTGAATATCTGGTTTCCCTGGAGAGGTGACACTGAAGAATGAACAAAGCCTCGATTTTCCTTTTCCCTATTGCGAGAGATCTCAACTTTGAAAGCTATGGTTATCAGAGAGGCCATATAATCCCCAGTGGTTAGGAAGTGGGCAGTGGCCAGGAAGGTAGTAAAAGGGGGTAAAATGTTTCCATTTAAAATCCATTTGGATGACGTCAAGCCGTACGCGCCTAGAAAGGGGGCAGCATTGCCGCGATACGATTGGGGATCCGGTGCGATTTCTCGTCTTCTCCGCAGAGGTTGGGAAGACATTCCTGGCTGAAGTGTCAGAGCTTCGCCAATTAGTGGATCAGCTGATGGCACCGCACCAGGAGGCTGGGGAGGAGGGTTATTTTGGCTCATTCAGAGGGAAGAAGATGGAAGATGGGGGATTTTGAGGAGTTAGGGGAAGAAGTAGGCTTGGGCTGCTGCCTGGTATTAGCACTGGTGGGAGAAGGATATAGTAGTTCATGATGCCACCAAGAAGGCAATGAAGGTGGTTTTTGCTGTGGAGGGGGGATGGAAGAGGGGGTAAGTAGGGGGATTGTTTGTGGGTGTGTGGTAAGGGAAGTTAGTGTTTGCGTTTGCTTTTTAACCAATTGAGGAGGTTTTGCAATATCTTTCCATATAAAATCCATTTGGACAGTGTTTCAAGGCCTGCAAATGGGTAGTTAATGAAATGTGATGGAGGGGAAAAATTGAGCCAGAGAAGTTTAGTTTTAGCCAGATGAGCTGGAAGGAGGATGCATGCAAGGAAGCAAACCAAGATGCAAGCTGTGGTGGAAATGGCCCCCGAATAAAAATTAAAAAAGTTAAAACAGATATTCAATTGATTTGACTGACGCCTCCTTTATTTAAAAGCATAAGCATAAGCGTAAACATAACAAGACAAGAGAAAAAGAAGAAGAAAAGAGTAGATGAAAGAAATTTGGACACAACAAAAAAGATGTCAAAAAGAAAACCAAAATTTAAAGGAAAAAAAGAAAAAGCAAACTCTCATAGCCATCTGCCATTTCTCTCATTTCTCCCCTTCTTCTGGTCCCCGGAGTCAACGAAACTTTCCAAGGACCGGAGAGTGTCTTAAGAGATAGGCTTTTTAGGAGGTATAATGTATTGTATAACATATACCCACAAGAAGCTATCAATCAAATCAGCACCCACTCACTGGCTTCGGATACACACAAGACACACGCACACGGCACGAGGAAACCATATATCCGCCATACGTAGACTTCATCACCATGAATTCGGCGTACAAATACGTAGCAATCGTCCCTTTTTAACAGAAAGCACACCACATATTCCCCAAACCGAAAGGTCATCCGTCTCACCAAGACAGGGACCGCCTTTTACTCTCCCTCTCTCATAAAAAAACAATTAACTCCATTTCCGCGTCCCAATCTAATACGTCCTTGCCAAATTCCGCAAATACCAATCCACCAACCTCCGCCCAGCCTTCGCCTCACTAATATGGATCAAATTGCCCTCAATCGCATAGTCAAGGTCATTAGCATTGACAACCTCCCCTTCCAACAGGCCCCCGTCCGCCCAGCGAATCTGTCTGCTCCGCTGCTTATTGACGAGCAACCAGGCACGCAGCTGCTCGGCTTCAACCTCAAGAAACCCAGCGAGCTTCTTGAGATCCATCGTCGTGTAGAGTTTGAGGTAGGACTTGACGGTGGGGTTGTAGAGGGTGTTGCGGACCTCGTCCATGAAGATGGCGGTGTGGTGGTCGACGGGGTCGATGTTCATGCCTGGGTTGTCGAAATCTGGTGGGGTGGGGGAGATGAATTTCGGGCATGCGGAGCGGAAGAGTTCCTCGAAAAGGGGCAGGGCGTCGGGCCCGCCGCGCTGGAGGCGGTTGAATTGTTCGCCGTACTTCTCGCGGATGGCGGAGTGGATGGTGTCGTCGAGACGGGTGGGGTGGAAGGCGACGCAGATGGCGATGAGGGCGTACATCTGGTCGTTCTTCTTGGCAATGGCGTCGTAGCTGTTGCTGCCCTTTTGGAAGTTCTTGGTCCGCGAGACGTAGACGAGGATGTGGCTGAACATGCGGATGGCGTCGGCGTAGCGGCGCATCATCATGTAGGAGAAGCCGACGTAGTAGTAGGTGGTGAAATGGGCGGCCATGACGCGGGCAAACATGGCCTTTTTGTTCATCTCGATGTCGTCTAGGGTCTTGAGGGCCAGGCTGAAGTCGCCCAGCAGACAGTGGACGCGGAGCAGACCGATAATCGAGAAATAGCCGAGCATGCGGTAGAGGGGGCGGTTACCGTAGTCGCCGGCAACGAGGGTGGGGTCTTCGTTGCGCTTGATGGCTGCGAGCTGCTCGTTGATTTGGGACCTTTGGATCAGCGAGTAGAGGACGTTGAGGACCGAGTAGCAGCCCCAGGTGTTGGGGTTGTCCCGCAGAAGCTGTGCCTCCTCCTCGTTGGATCCAGTGCGAGCAACGCGGTTGCGGTACCGGCAGAACGACTCGAATTGGTAGATGAACTCGTCAATGACGTCCCACGCCCAGAAATACTGTCATACGGTTAGCAGTGCACAGCCATAGGACCACCCAATGACCAGTTATCAAAATAAACCCCCCAACCCAATTCCCAAAAAGGAAAAGAAAAACACCACCTACCGAAGGAACTTCCAAATCCACCGGCCCCTCGGAATTCAATATATAATGAAACAGGCTACAGTAGTTATCGTAGCTCGCAAACTTGGTCTCGAGGGTGGCCTGGAACTCGAGCGGCGTGGCGGCCGCAGCCAGCTGGGCTTGGATATCCTGCGTTTGCGAACCACCTCCCAGCGACGTTGTGCGGTCTAGCTCGCTCATGCTGTCGTCGAAGTGTACTTGTTCCCGGTAGTCATTTACCAGGGCTTCCTCCTCAACGTCAGACTCGTCGTGCGGGGGCCGCGGGGCGGCGGCTGGGCGGGATTCGTAGGACATGGTGTGGTGGGTGTGCGTGTGGTTGGTGCGGTGTGGCGGAGACCCGTTTGGGGGCGCGTAATGGGCAGGAGATTCAGTGATGAGAATCAATCCGGACGGCAAGGTTTGTAGAGCGGGATCTGGTGGTTGGGGGCCGTGAGGCAGGGCGGTGCGCGGGCTGGTGTGCGGTGGATTTCGAGATGAGGTTCGGGCTGGTGAATTTTTGAGGTTTTCGTCTTTTCGCTTGGGCTTGATTTGTGCTTATCTTATCTTAGCGCAGATCAAGATCGGTCACGTGAATGCTCCCATCGACTCGTTTCGACAAGTATTTCCAGGGTCTATTTGTTCGTTCAACGTAGTTCAAAGTACACGGTGGATGGCATTGTAGTCTTAGACTTCGATAGTCCCAGTCTGATTATCAATATTAATTGCTATCCCCATGCATTGCAGCTTTTGGGTCCATTCAAACATGAGGGGAATGACAGAATAATGCGCAGGTTGGGAATAGCAGGTAGTGGAAAATACAAAGTAGGCAAAAACAAACGCAAACTCCGTGTTGCTGACCCATAGAGAAATAAACCGAAGAAGGGTGGGTATCTATGGAGAACTAAACAAATGAGGATTCGAGGCAGTTGCATGTTATCACCGCCGAAAACCGCCGAAAAATGCATGGGGGGATATAAATGCACTGTGAACCCAGGGGTTAAAAGCAAATACTGAGAATATCCATAGGACACTGGCATCCAGGGTCTCAAATGCTTGATTGGCGGTCGAATCAAGCAGTACCAAAAGGGTTGGCTTGAAGCTTGTTGAGTCGTTCGTTAAACTGCAATGCTGGAATTGGCCCAGCTTATATTACCTCCAAGGGAGGTACTGCTCGTTAATTCATCCTCTTCTTCTGAATCTTCTGCTCCATCCATATTAAGCATCTGGAACCGGTTGGCCATGGGGTCTAGCTTTTTCACTGGAGCAGGGGCCACCTTTTTCGGTGCATACTGCATCTTAGGTAGAGGGGCAGCGCATTCATCCGGATAGTACTCAATCTTCATGCCCTTGTACGTCAAGCGAGACATCATGCAAGTCCGCGCAAACAAGGCGTTATGGACTGAGTTGGTCGAGATGTATACATTGCCTCTGTCATGGGTGATGTCGATTACTATCAGGTTATGGATATGCTCAAGATCATCACGGATCCTGGCCTCTGTAAGGTTGGGGTTTGCCGAACGGATAACCAAGTTACGGGAAGCTCCATTGGCCAGCTTCACTGCAACGTGACCAGGCAGATAGAATTGACGTTCGCTCCAAGAAACCTCAATCTACCATATAGTTAGCAAGATGGTGTCATATTAGGAGGGCGGCCGAAATCTCACCAGCTTATCAAGAATATAAAGGTCCTGGCGTTTCGCATAGGCCATAAATTCCTGAGCGGCTCTTCCTTCGGCAAAGGATATGCTTGCTTGTCGGTCTCTTGCGCGGAGAAAAATGTCAACTAGGGCACCGCCTCTGACAGCAGCAACGATATCCCGGTGGGTAGTACGTTCAGAAAGCCCCTTTAATAGCACTGTACGGCTCTCTGTGCAGTTTGATTGCTGTCGATCCAGTCTAGGTTGTGCACTTCCAGGAAACGGGGAGTCCTCCTTTTCGTCGCTAGGAAAGGACGTGGTGTCATTTTCACCATTAAAGTGACGCCCGTTGCCATTCAGAGTAGCTCGCTGTGAGTTGCCTGCAGCATTCTTTTGCCCGTGGCTGCTGGACGGAGAACTCTCATAGGTTGAATGGTTCGAGATCGGGCGTAGCACAGGGTGGGCAGAGTTTCCAGTTTCTGTGGGGGTTCGACTACCGGCGGCAGTGTCAACGGACTCTCCTTGCTCCTGCTGGTTGCTAGGGCTATTGATCAAAGTCTGGTCATTCAGTAAGCGGTATAACCTTGCACAATGGCTCTCGATATCTCACTTCAAGGGCTTCTTGGGAGACACCGCCTTCGAACAGTGCCTGCTTCAGATTATCTACCAGCGGCATGCAGGTTAGCGCGTTTCAAGGCATTTGGTGGAGGATATGAAGGAGAGGAGCGGGGTGGTGCCGGGCCACTTGGTTCTCGAACGTACCGTATTCGCGCGACCTACGAAGCTTCGATGTGTCAGTTCATATAATAAGCAAAAATATAACGGGCACGGAACTCACCAGAATGTCATGCTCTGATTTTGGAATTGTCACCGTCGCGATGTTCGAGAGTGCATCAAAATCGGAAGGTGAAGCATGCTACATCCCCACCGACGCACAGTATCGTTAGAGCCTCATAAATCACCGCAGCAGATGCGGAAGGAGGGGTGATAACGGAAGCTCACAAGCTCCGCTCTGTAGGCCAAACAATTCCATTAGCGTCTCGTCTATTTAAACTCGCGGTTATACAAACAGCGTGGAGTGATATAGGGGCTTTCGGAGGGGAACAACGCAGTGGCATCGAACGCGGGGCGCTTGGGCAGACACCAAGCAACAAGCAGGCATACCTTCGTAGGAGCGTTTCCAGGTGTGATTTCTTGATAGTGACATGGGGATCCATCTTCCCGGTGGTTGAGAGGGAAAACTACACAGGTCGCACAGTGGAGAACTGGTCAGTATAGAGGATCGATATAGGCTGGGGCTCATAGGGTTGGGCTGGGGTGGAGGGAGCGGAGAGTGTAACTCGAGAGCAGCAGGGTGGATGGTGGTTGGTGGTGAATATGACAGCGCAACAACAGGCATTGGAGAGCCTAATGACCATGCCAGCAGCCAATAGACGCAATGGGGGACGAGGATATTCACTTACAGCACAGGAGCGCGGTGATCAGCTCATGTCCAGGGAATGGAGAGAAGTTGGAGAGCGAGATGATGGTTGTCAAGCACAGGTCGAATCGGGCTAAGCGCGTCTGGGGAAGCTTCCAGTCAGCCCACGCCGCTTCGGGCAAGGCCTCAACCACCACCAACAACCATCACAACTCCAACAACCGGATACCTATTCACTGATCAAGCCAGGCCGTGGATAGACGAGGCCCAACACTTCTCCATTGACGTACGGGAGTATAAGTACAGAAGTATACAATACAGAACTACGAGCACACAAGCACGAGCAGCCATATCATAGCAAGCACTCGTTCCTCCACGAAGCGCCAGCATTTGCACCAAATTAACAAGGTCCAACCTATCCCTGTCCTGCTCTGGTCCACGCACGCAAATAGCCCCATTTGAGTTGCGATGGGGTCATTTCTCTTATTGAGGGGTGCTAACAACCGCCCTCATCCCTGCCGTGGCTCCAACACAAGACGCGGACAGGCCATTAAGAGACCCCAACCCTCTCGATTCACCGTTCCGAAGCTACTAGGAGAAAGCAACCGCTGGGCACCCCTACCAGTTTGTCACACGACAAGATTTCTTCCGACAAAATTATCCGATTCCATTGCCAATTACAGCCTTGAGCTGCCGCCCTTCGGACCCCCCTTCCCCTCTGGTGCTGGGTTTCGGTTACCCCTCCGTGCCTGGACCCGTTGCGGAACGGGGGTTTCTGCTGTTAAATTGGAACCGGGGTTCTGCTGCCCTGCATTGGGAACCCCCGCCTATTGATAAATTGCCTAATATGGCTCAATTTGATGCCATATGCATTTTCTTTTGACCATTATGTCATTCCAGCATGAATAAACCCAGAGGCTTATTCCCGGCAAATATTTTACCAGGCCATTGAGAGATCATTTTGCAGCGCTCTTGCAATAAAGTCTTGGTGAGACATTCAATTTGGAGGATTGTTCGATTCGAAAAGAATCTCGTCGTGTCTATCCAACCGTCCTACGGAACGTTAAATACACACATAAGTATACAACTTCGCGGTTGCCTTATCCCTGTATAATCTGTTCCTTACAACGTCGTGTTAATTGGCCAAACCTAGGGATTTGCCATCAAGATTTAGTTTCTACTCGTTCCCGTCACAGAAGACCTCTCCCGGAGCACATCTGATTTGGCACGCTATATACCGTTTCTCACCTTCCTACGGGAAATACTGCATTAAGGGATACTCAGCTTTACACATATCATGACCAGCTCCGGCTATAGCCAACCATTGCTTTTACCCCCGCCAAATGACCAAAGTCATGCTTTCAGCTCGCAATGGCGCCTGAGGCGTAGGAGGGAGTAGTTGTGTCCCATATTACAGCCTCAAACCTCCAGTGTTGCTTCAGCTGCCTGTATACTTCCACAAGACCTTAGTTAAGGTGTGTTGTTTTTGCCACAGCCCGATTTATGCATCCCTTATCCTCCATCCGTCCCCACCTTAGCATCGCTAGTATGTCACTACCTCCGCAACCGCAGACCTTCGCTACTAGCGACCAACTAAAGCGATTGTCTGTGGAATTCGCTCTCCTCACTGCCACTAAACGATACAATTGACAAATCTCAACATATGCTCGAAGAATACAAAACTAAACTATCCTCCGGCGAATCTCCCCCTTCGCCCTTGTGGCGGTCCCCTTTTTGGTGGGCTTTACCGGCGCTTGCGCCCCTGTCCCTTCTTTACTCGAGGATATGTGTGAAAAAAGTTAAGTTGTTATTCCTGGTTTGCTATCTTGTTTATGTCCTGGGGTTAGAATAATCGCCCATGGCTGATCAAACTCTAACCGATTTAATGTTAGTTTTCCTCTTTGACGGAAGCACCGAGAAGATAACGACCGATGGCTGTGACATGGCAAACCGAGGGGCGAAAACCAACAAGATATTAGCCTCAAAGATTTTGGCCACCTGCCAAAGGGACGAACCACTGCACTTTGCCAAGGCGCTGAAAACATGCAGGGTTGGTGAAATCGTACAAGCCGCTGAAGAAGGGCGGGGTCTCACGCCAATAGTTCGCATAACTAGCGTCTCTTCAGCTCGTCTGGGGTAGACTGCAAGCTTAAAATACAGCCAGCCCTCCCCCCCTCTAACACATTCTCAATAATCGAGAACGACCTTTGAAGCAGATAACGCTGTTCTCCTCGGAAATGGTTCGGGCAGCGTTGCAGAGGACAATGATGCGGTTACACCAGTCGGAACCAATGGATAGGGGAGGAACTGGGGTCCTGAATCTCGCTGTTGCATGGTTTCGCTATTCCACGATATATCTAGAGTATCGAGGCTGGCTGAGATCATGAAGGTCGGCGAACTCTATAGTCGGTGTTGGACAGCGCATTCATCATGGAAAAGGTCGGCAAATAGCTGGTGGACATCGCCAGATAGACGACTGGCGGGTCTGGGTATAAAGTAGGATGCTTTCCTATCTTTTGAATGAGCTTTTATATGGTCGGTCGATATTCATACGTACATGATTTACTTGACTACTGCCTATTTATAACAAACTACGACCGGTTTTTCGGCTTATATTGAACGGTTAACACTCTCCATGGCGGTCCTCCAGATTGCTACCAACGGCACTGACTGCTATCAACTACTCGACACTGGTGAGGTCAAGCAGTACGATGGCTCCTCGCCATATCTCTGGAAAACCATCGACAAAAATGTCGACAACGCCCAAATCGTCGTTGATGATGACAAAGTCCTATATCTAAGACGGTCCAACAGCGACGTGTACCGCCGTGACGGCAACTCATGGACCCTTTTTGTTCACGGAGCAGATAAATTCTGGGCAGCCAACGCAAACAACATTTACATGTGGAGTTCCAGCACGCAGAAGATCATGAGATCCAATTCACAGCGACAGTGGTTCGATCTCGGCAAATGCCCCAACTTCAAAGATCTTGCCGTCGATGGTGATGCTGTGTATCAGCTTGAAACGGATGGGGCTGTTTATGAGTACGTTCGCAGTACCAGTACCTGGACCTCGCTGAGCGCCACCTATAAACCCGAGCACAAAATCTTTGCTGGAGCAGGTCATCTTTGTACGACTTGGGGGTATGGACAAATCTTCAAGCACATCAGCGGCGGAGGCAGCTGGACCAGGATCAACGACAATGACGCTCAATTGGCAAAAGTTTCCGTCGGCGAGGATGGGATCTTCAAACTCCACAAAAACGGCGGGATTTACAAATACGTTAGTGGAACAAAGTGGGAGAAAGTCAGCGGCGACATCAACAACTCTGATATCGCGGTAGGAAGGTTCCTACACCGAGTCACCACTGAAGGCAGTGTTAGCCGCCTTGTCTCCCAGGACAAACGCTGGCAGCTTCTGCAGCCAGGTAGCGGATGGCACACTGCGAGCGTGGACCCTGCAGAGGTCTATAATGGTGGATACCCGGGCAACTCCGATATTAAACTCAGAATCGGGAATGGTGCGGCTGGCCAAAGCGGTTTAATACAGGGTACGTAGACATCCTGCCTTGGTCTATGTCGGCCTATTTTCTTTACTTTCGCTCACATAAACACATGTAATAGAACTCGGTGATGCTTTCATCAAGCATGAGGTGACCGGTGGATCACAGCCCTTCAGAGTCGCGTGGTACAAGAGCGATACGACCGAGTCGATTAACTATATGAAAAACGGCACCACCGATGCAGCCATCACCTACCACGACGCTGCGGAAAGCATCGCCATCGACCAAAACATTGCAGGAAGTCCCAGCTTTTACGCTTTCCGCGAACACTTCCTCCTTGTGGGCCCACCTTCCAATCCCGCAAACCTCGACAACCATATGCCGGTGGAGGAGATGTTTCAATTGATGTATTCCGCAGCCGAGTCCGGCAGGAATGTAAGGTTCCTCAGCCGGTATGATAAATCCGCGACCAATATCAAAGAGTCAGAACTTTGGATAAAGATTGGCCAGGTGAGCTCCTCACTCCCTCCTTCCCTCCTGTCCTGTTCTATCCCTAGGCGTGATCACTGTGGGTTTATGCGTGGATCATGTATATATTGACCTAGGGAAACCAAACCTAACAGGTCCCCTGGGCAGAAAAGCCATCGCCGTGGTACCACAAGAATGCCGAGTATCCGATCCAGGCACTGACGACTGCGGCAAGGTTGGGAGAATACACCCTTACCGACTGGGGAACATATCTCTCCGTGACCGAGGACGTTCGGAAGCAGATTGTCATCTACAAAAAGGGGACAGATAGTACTGATGATCCGCTCCTCATGCCTGCCCATCTCCTAGTCAGCGACGAGTCTCCGCTTGCCAGGAAATTCGCCAAGTGGCTGATTAGCAAGGATGGCCAGGAGGTGGTCACTGGCTTCAAGAAGGGTGTAGAGCAGGTGTACTCAGGCGCGCCGTGAATTGTTTGCCGGTAAGCCAGACCTAAATGCGGTCGTCGGATATTTCCATAGCCCCTTGTTGCATCCACAACCCAAGCTGTAGCTTGAGAACTGGGGATCGATTTTGATAGGGGTTTGTCTTTGCCTCTGGAAATTTTTAGTCGCAGTTAAATGTAGCTTTGTTTATTTTATTTTATTTTATTCTCTGTTTCTATACTGAGTTCCCTCTCATAACCAAGTATGTGGTCATTGTTTGACCAATCAGAGGCCTTGTATTGTCGACTGCAAATATATATGCCAAGACGCCAAGAATTCCGAGGTCCGGGTTGCAGAACACGTGATCCGGGAACTAGTGCCCGATTACGGAGTGATTCATCTCCAGGAAATTTTATATCCAATCTTTGGATCATTCTTCCTCGATTGCGATCCGCTGAACTCCCATCTCCCTTTGCACGCCATGCCGCACAGAGCAGTGAGTGATGCCCCGGGCACTTTGGACATTCTCTGAAAACTAACTCTCCCAGATCGCGGCCGCCCCATGGCGATTGCTTGGCCGGGCGAACAGGCAAATCTTGAGTCAACGCCTGTGGAGTCAGCGTCTCCCCCACACCTCAATCTACCGGCCCTCATACCACCGTTCAATCGCGACGACGACCGCTGCCCAAGCAGCATCTCCAAATATCCAGAGGACGGAGTTCCCCTTCACAGAAGTCCCAACGGAGAAGAAGACCCCGCAGACCCTGACGGAAAAGATCGTGCAGGGCCATGCTGTCAGTCTGCCGGAGGGCAAAGTGGTTCGAAGTGGTGACTACGTACAGATCGAGCCATACAGATGTATGTCTCACGACAACACCTGGCCCATCGCGAAGAAGTTCATGTCCATCGGTGCCACTCGCATCAAGGATCCGAAGCAGTTGGTTTTCGCGCTCGATCACGATGTTCAGAATAAGAGTGAGTCGAATATCAAGAAGTATGAGCAGATCGAGGCATTTGCGAAGACACATGGTGTTTCTTTCTTCCCGGCTGGCCACGGGATTGGCCACCAAGTCATGGTATTTAGGCTTCCTTCCTGCTGTCCGAGAAGCGTATCGTCGTATGCTAACAACTCCTTAGGTCGAAGAGCTGTTTGTCTGGCCCGGCAAGTTGTGCGTAGCGTCAGACAGCCATAGCAACATGTACGGTGGTTTGAGTTCTTTGGGCACTGCTATTGTAAGAACGGACGCAGCGGCGATCTGGGCGACTGGAAAGAGTTGGTTCCAGGTGCCCCCCGTTGCGCAGGTAACTCTCACGGGTATCTTACCTCCAGGTGTTACTGGAAAGGATGTCATTGTTGCGCTATGTGGACTATTCAAGGATGACGTTCTTAACCACGCCGTCGAATTCACCGGCTCTGAAGAGACAATGGCCAGTATTTCCGTCGATAACAGACTGACAATCAGTAATATGTCAACTGAATGGTCCGCACTTTCTGCTATGGTATGTCTTGCCTTTGTTGACGACTGTTAAATCCGAAAGCTTGTTCTAACTTTGAATATTTACTAGTTCCCAATGGACCGGACGCTAGAACGCTGGCTTCGATACAAGGCCACAGAGGCAGCGATGGTCGAGGACCGGACAACCCGAGAACGAATTACCCACGAAAAGATCGACGCGCTCTACGCTGACCCCGTCTTGGCTGACCCCGGAGCGCACTACGCAAAGCGACTCTACCTTAACTTATCTACCCTCTCGCCTTACGTCTCAGGTCCTAACTCCGTTAAAATCTCGACACCTCTCAGTGAGCTTGCTCCACAGAATATCAAGGTAGACAAGGCATATATCGTATCTTGTACGAATTCCCGAGCTTCCGATCTTGCCGCAGCTGCCAAGGTTTTCCAGGATGCCGCCAAAGCCAACGGCGGCAAGGTTCCCAAAATCGCAGACGGTGTCAAAATGTACATCGCGGCAGCTTCGGCCCGTGAACAGGAGATCGCTGAGGATCAAGGCAGCTGGGAGACACTGCTTGAAGCTGGGAGTATCCCACTCCCAGCCTCCTGTGGGCCTTGCATCGGATTGGGGACCGGTCTTTTAGAAGACGGCGAAGTTGGAATCTCAGCTTCAAACCGAAACTTTAAAGGCCGGATGGGGTCCCGGAACGCCCTGGCGTACCTTGCTAGTCCCGAGGTTGTGGCCGCCAGCGCTCTGAACGGGGTGATCTCGGGTCCAGGCATATACGAGGCCCCAGCGGAGTACTCCGGCGTAGATTTCGGCTACGGCACTGGTTTGCCTGAGACCCCGATAAGCGAGATCGGCAACGTTATAGAACAGCTTGAGTCGCTCATCGACCGGGTTGAGTCCTCCGTCGTTGACGACACTTCCAAGAGCACCACTAAGATCCTCCCGGGCTTCCCAGAGAAGATCAGCGGTGAGATTGTATTCTGCGATGCCGATAACCTTGATACCGACAACATCTACCCCGGCAAATACACATACCAGGACGATATCACCAAGGAGGGCATGGCAACCGTCTGCATGTCAAACTACGACCCGGAATTTGGAACCGTTGCTAAGCCTAATGATATCCTCGTTTCAGGATTCAACTTTGGCTGTGGCTCCTCAAGAGAGCAAGCCGCAACAGCAATTCTGGCCAAGCAAATCCCGCTTGTGGTCTCCGGTAGCTTCGGAAGCATCTTCTCTCGGAACAGCATCAACAATGCGCTCTTGGGCTTGGAAGTCCCGCGACTTATTGAGCGGCTGCGCGCGACTTTCGGTTCCGACAAGCAGCTAACGCGACGCACTGGGTGGACTCTGACATGGGACGTGAGGCGGAGTGTCGTCGAGGTGCAAGAGGGTGAGGGTGGTGATCGGTGGGAGGAGAAGGTTGGCGAGTTTGCGGATAACTTGCAGGATATTGTCGTGAAGGGTGGCTTGAACGACTGGATTAAGCATGAGATCACGAAGGAGTCATAGATAGATATACCATGTTGAGCGATGAGATTTCGGCATTGTATTTTTTTTGTACATTTAGCCCGTGTATGGCACTAGATTTTTTTTTTTTGTAATATCATTCATTGGCAACACTCGTTAATATTTTGAGCAGGCCACAATTATATAACGGACATATATGGCACCCCATCATGGCGAGAACTGACGGGGACGAGGTTGAGGTTTGATGAAAGGGCAGGAGGAGCTCAGGGATTAATCTAGAAATGAAGAATCCAGTCGTATGTATGCACAACCAACCCTCTATGCAGCCTGTGCTAAATACACCCGTACTTTGGCTAAATACACCCGGGAAAAATATGACTAAGCGGAAAAAAATATAGCCGGTACATGGTTTTACATACAAAAATACTCGCGTAGCAATGTATCTTAATGTGCCAACTCCACACCGCCATTATTCCCCAGCCTCCCTCACTGCCTCTCTTGCCGGCCCTCCCACCCTGCCCGCTATGAGTATTTCTCTCATTCAAATTCCTCTCTCTTCTCCATTCACTACTACATCTTCTACTACATCTTTTCATACATCTTTTACTATGTCTCTTCTACTACATTTTCTACTACATCTCACCACTCAAGATGTCAGTGCCACTGCTATCCACTGCCCCCAAGAGCCAGTTTTCAGACATTGAATGCCCATCCCAATTCAATTTAGCTACTTTCATTGACGAAGCAGGCATTTTTGAGACACAATTGCCAGATCCAACCCAGCCTCTCAATGAAAAACTGCTGGCAGACCATATGGAGAATGAGTACTTCTTGCAGGATGACAATGTTACAGAGGTGGAGGCAGAATTGGAGGCAGGATCAGATGAGGAATTGAACAAGAAATGGGACAGAGAATTTAATGAGTAATTAGATGAAGATGACCAGGGCAATAACAGCTTCAGAGAAGAGCCTGAGACACCTGGACCTGGCCTTACAGAAGAATCCAGCCAAATTCATAGCAGAATTCTAAAACTTAAAGGCCACAGTCTCCAACTAACCCCCAAACAGCTCCTTCAACATCTCAACTGTAATTGCAAAGGTCATGGCTATACTCTCTCCACTCTTCACTCCACTCCCAAGGAAAATTGATGGATGTTTGCCTGTGACTGCTCTGGCAACTATAGAGACTGTGGCATTCCAGAGGAGGATAGGAGGTATTTCAATATATTCACCCAGAAGATAAGATGCCTATTCTGTCTCATTACAAAGAGACCATCTTATCACCAGGGTGGAAAGAAATGGATAGTTACAATTTGAGATTGATATTAATATTATAACCATCCACTGTCAGAATGGAGCACAGTGCACCCAATACACCATCAAGCAGTATTGCCAGATGACATATGGAATACTATATTCAACCTGGTCAAATTGGCTGTTCCTTCCCAAATGATCCATACAATTCTCAACAAGTAGTTTAGCCAGGTCAATCTAGTTGACAAGGATCTCAATAACATCACTGCAAAGCTCACAGAGGGGGAATTGAAAGGTTGAATGCCTATACAGGCTCTAATTAATGAGTTGACAACTGGATCTGCCAGTCAAACAATTATTGCTGTGTACAAAAAGGATGAAAATAATCATATAACTCACCTCACAATCTTTTACAAGCATTTAATTGAATTGCTTCATGATAACCCTGATCTTCTGCTTATGAACTCTACTTATAAAATGAATTAATACTGTCTGCCTTTGCTCAGTATTATCTTTATCATCAAGTTCCATATAATGGTCAATTTGGGCTTCATATTTATGAATGGGGAGAAGGAAGTGGACTATTTATAAGTGCCCTGACATCAGACATGGGAGAGATGTTTGTTTACACCTTACTTAACTATATGTTAGGGTAGCAACCCATCTAATCAGGTTAGCAAGTTTCCTAATTAAGTTAAATGTCAACAAAAAATCTAGATCTATACTAACTTCTATCCAGCTGGGCCTGTCAGGAGATTGCAAAGATATATGACACTCATAATATTTCATTTCCAAAAGTTATAGTTACAGATTGAGAACTAACTTTAACAAACATACTTAATAAGATTTTTTATACCAGCTATTAACTTCTCTGTGGCTAGCATGTTGATCATAACATCATTGGCTGTGTAAAATACTACTTTTCTGCTATAACAGTTATTAACACTAAGGGAATCAAACAAATTGACTGCAAGAGAACATACTTGAAGAAACACTATGACTCCTTCATGAAGGAGTGGCAGGGGCTTCTCTTATCTCATATAAAAGAGCAGTATTAACAGCACTGTACTGCATTTGCAGCAAATCAGCCTGAGGCTTTAATGGAGTACTGCAAGAATATATGACTAAGGCCCTATAACTGGAGAATAGTACACTGCTATACTGACACTGTTTCACACCTTAGTCACTGTGTTTCCTCATATACAGAGGGATCTCACTGGGTTTTAAAGCACTATATCACTACTTTAACTGGAGATCTATGGGTTACTGTTCACCAGATCCATTAATTTTGGGAAAATCAGCATTCTACCTACTAAAATAAGCTGGTGAATGCTAAGTCTAAGACCCTTAGAACTAACCAGACATTTCTCTTCAGTCAGTTGGTTGGTAAGATCTCATCCTTTGTAATTCATCTACTTCACAGGTGAATAGATGACACCATAAAATTAAGGCCTCACTGGATGTAATGTCCATCTGAGTGCTAAAACTCTGTCTATATGAGACTTTCTTGTTACAGACCTTGCAGCCTTACATGGTAGGAGAAAGGTCAGGAAAGGCTATAGAATGGAATAACTGGAATCCCTAGGAATTGGCAAAGTCATGTGTAAAGTCTGTTGGAAGGTCCAACCAACCTGAGGTTATTTAGGTCTTTGGGAAGACCCCAATCAACCTGGGTCTGCCCAGGTCTTTGGCAGACCCCAATCAACCTGAATCTGTTTGAGTCATTAACAGACCCTGGGACTCCAATCAACCTAGGTCTGCTTGGGTCATTGGCTGACCCTAGAAGACCCTGAGTCTGCTTGAGTCTTTAGCAGACTCTGAAAGACCCTGGAAAATATCATATATATAAACACACTCATTATTCTTAGGATTAAGAGGCTTTTCTTCTTGATCATAGTCAATTTACTCTATTCTTCTTTACACTTCTTTATATCAATCTATCATTCTTATCCCCTATCTTCTACCTTATCTTGTGGTTTCTGCCTGTAATCACATAAACCCCCTTAATTATAATGTTGGTTAAGTCCCTCACCTATAATTCCTGTTTGTCCAAGCCAAGCACCTGTAAACACTGTTAAGCCCTGACTCATCTGATTAATGATAGGCTTCAAGCTGTAGCTATTACTGGTTACAAGGATCCTCTAATTGATATTCTTACTACTTATGGTAGTGGTAACTATTTCTAACCTAGTTATCAAGTTCATAGCACTCCCATGAGGCCTAATCTTACCTCTCAGTACAGATGAAGCTTACTAGTGTTGGAGTTAGTAGTAACATTGACTGTCCCTAATCTAAGATTATGGAGAACCCTCTGCTTGAAGGAAAGATTATTCTTTAATTAAGAAGCCAAGTATATAAGGATGTGAGACACACTTAATGATAAGGTACATATCCCTGACCCTGTGTGAAAAGCTAAAGAGAGACTATAGGAATCCCTAAAGATGGTACCCACTGGAAAATCAGACTTGGGGAAGCTCATAGACAAATACAATGCAGTTATGGCATGTTGTCAGCAACTTGAGGCAGCCATTAAGGCTAAAGGACTCAAGGTCAACCCCCCTACACCTTTTAAAGGTGAATAAAGCAAACTATAGGCATTTTTGGCACAGATGGATCTTTATTTCTCTGCCAATTCAACAAAGATCTTGAATGAATCCAATAAAACCCTAGCAGCAGCTACTTTTCTGAAAGGACCAGCTTTCAAATGGTTTAAACCCAACATATGGGCTTAATTCAATGAGACTGATAAAAAATGAGATGAAGATGTCACCATTCTGTTTACAAATTACATGGAATTTGTCAGATGAATCAAATTGACCTTTGGAGAAGTTAATGAGAAACACTCTGTAGCACAAAAGATACACTGGCTACACTAATCTGGATCAGCAGCACACTATGCCTCTGAATTTCAACAAATCAGCTCACATCTTGAATGGGATGAGGAAGCACTTGTAGATCAATATTACCAAGGATTGAAGGAGGATGTCAAAGATGAAATTGCCAGGATGATCCACTAACCAACCACTATCACCAAAATGATAGAAGCAGCTGTGTGAATTGACAATTAACTTTATGAGCAATGAATGGAGAGATGAGGACACAGTTTCAGAGGAAATTAACACTTTGAGTGCAAAAAGAGAAGGAATGACCTCTATGGATCTTAACTAATGGAACTGGATGCCATTATAACCCATGATTATAATAAGGACAAAAAGAAACAATGCTGAGATAAGAACCTATACTTCAAATGTGAGAAACCAGGCCATTGGGCACATCAGTGCAGATAATGGACTGAGAGACTACAAGCAACAGTTAAGGGAAGAGTAGGATACAATCAGGTGTAATTCCTGAGGGCTATGGTTAGCCACAATGGAGTGACCATGTTGGAAACAATGGAGACACCCAAACTGGAGGAAACAGGTGTGGAAAATTAGAATGACTGGGAAGTCAAGGAAAAAGGATGCTAATATAATCATTCAACTTGGGAAGCTTGTGAGGAGTTCCACTGTGAACAAAGAAAGGAATGAAAGGATGATAGGCTTACACACTTGAAATGTGATTATCATGTACAGCTGATGTATGAGGATATAAAGGATGTGAATCACCTATGACATAAGGAATATTCTATATGGGGCTGTAAATGCAAGAACCATTTAGAAAAGCAGAAGAATAAGAAGGAATGGATGAGCACTGATGTTAATCATCCATATCATGGGGATTATGGATGTAAGGTGGATAACTGTCCTAAGTGCAAAGAGGAGGATTCAGATTTGGAAATCCTAGACTCTCAGGATATGGGCCATCCAGGACATTCAGACTATGCCATCATTTATTGGGCATTTTGCATAGACAATGTATGTCCTATCCACCTGAATGGAAAAGAGAATGGCAATTACTTTTCCAAACCAAAGAGATAAAAATAACACCACCTGTAAGCCATGCAAATCAGCAAACAATCTGAAATGGAAATTAAACCAAATGAGGACCTCATTTCAGAATTTCAACTTGAACTGAATGAAGAGACAATCAGAATAAGGGAATTGAAGATTCTATTTCAATCCCTAAGCAAAACACTCAGGAAAATTGAACAATGAGAGGAAGCTCTACAGTAAAAGAAAAAGCTTCCAAAACACCAACAAGACCTAGTGGTATATGAAGAAAGAAATGATCCAATGATGGAACCCAAGACAGCTGAGTTGTCAAAAAATGACAATGCTACCCTGAATTAGTGCCTAGGGATAGTGTAGAAGGCCAGGAACTAGCTGTAACCAAAGGGAAGCACCAATGTTTAAGACTTGTAGTGGAGTTGAATGGGAGAAAAGTGCAAGCTCTTATTAACTCTAAGGCCACAGGGATCTTCATTGATGAGGAGTATATAAAGCAAGCAGGCCTTATATTACTTAAGAAGGCATATTCATACTGACTGGATGCCTTAGGAAATGCAACCATTGGAGGAGTTACCAAGGAAACTCCAAAACTACAAATGATCATGGGCAATCATTGCGAGGATTTAAGCTTTAATGTGACAAACCTGGGGGACATTGATTTGGTCTTAAGAAACCCCTGATTGAAGTGACATAATTCAAATATTAACTGGCACAAGAGGACAGTACAGCTAGACAGATGTGGATGTCTCTGTGGACCAGATGCTTAAGAGCCTGGCAGCCACAGCCAGAAAAGGGCCAGAGGCAATGCTATGAACAAGAAGATTCAAGCAACAAAGAGAGCACTAATGGAAAAAAAAGATTAATTAACCACTAAAATGGCTCACCTAATTCTGAAGGAGGAACTGATACCAGAGGAATATCAAGAGTTTAAGGAACTATTCAGAAAATGACCACCTTCTGAGGAACTACTGGCACACAAGCTATGGGATCATGAAATACCACTAGAGAAGGGCAAGAAGCCTACATGCAAACCAACCTACTGGATGACTGAGAAAGAACTTACTAAATTACAGAAATATATTGATGAAAATCTGGTGAAAGGATATATATAACCCTCTATCTCATTGGCAGGATACCCTGTGATATTTGTGCCAAAAAAAGATGGATCACTATAACTCTGTGTGGATTATCAGCAACTTAACAGCATCACAATCAAGAACTGATACCTCTTACCACTTATTGAGGAGATTCAAGACAAATTTCAAGGAGTTACCTGGTTTACCAAGATGGACCTGCAAGGTGCATATAGTTAAGTACAGATAAAGAAAGGTGAAGAATGGAAAATGGCATTTCAGATGAGATTTGGACTATATGAATACCTAATCATGCCTTTTGGATTGACTAATGCACCAGCAACCTTCCAATCCATGATTAACCATGTCCTGTATGAATATCTGAACCTATTTATTGTTGTCTATCTGAATGATATACTGGTTTTCACCAAAGGAATCAAGAAGGACCATACTGTTCAAGTCAAAAAGGTGTTAAGGAAACTACTTGAGAATGATCTGCTCTTAAAGTCAGAGAAATGTAAATTCTTCAAGAAAAGAGTTAAGTTTCTGGAACATATTATCTCCACTGAAGGGATTCAAATGGACCCTGGGAAAATACAAGCAGTTTTGGACTGGTCTGAACTAAGGAATGTCAAGGATGTGCAATCATTCCATGGATTGGTAAACTATTATCAGCAGTTTATTAAAGGATTTTGTGAAGGGCTGCACCCTTATACCCCTATCTCATAGCTCATCTAAACCTTACAGCTCCAATCTTACAATCGGCCCAATCTTTCTCCAATATTTCACCTGACCAATCAGGATTTCCTAGCTCTGGGCTGGCAAATCCTTCAGCCAATCAGAGGCTGCTGTTCACCTGACTATTGGATCAGAAGAACATTGCTCCACCTAAAAATCTCTTATATCACACAATCTTGCATTCTCTTTTTCTCTTTCCTTTTCTTCTTCAGCAATTTCAACTTTATACATAGTATAGCTAGATCTCACTTGTAATAGGAATCTAGCCTGTCACATTTTGAAATCACTTCTTAATCTCTTGTCAGAGATCCTCATATTAAAACTTCTGAACATGATCTGCACATCCCAAATGTGATTCATGCATATAGTAGACTTCTCTGAAAAATCTGAAATTCAGTGCTAGTAAAAGGTCCACCCAGGACACCAGCTTCATATAACCATTTTGCATAGTCAGATGACATGTCAGTGAAAGGTGAGAGAGCCCTGATGGTCTGTACTGATATCTCATGAGATTTGCTCTCAGTTCATCCAACTCTGACTTTAAATCCAATCAATCCTATGAATTCACTATGAATATGGATTCTCCATGTAAAGGCAGCAGCTCTTCTTAAAGCTCTAAAGCTGAACTTTAAAACCTCATACAACAGCTTGCAGCCCAGGTTCAGTTCCTTACTAACCAGGCTAATACTCCCATTGAAACTCCTCTGAATCCTCTGACTGCTAGACTTCACAAAATGTCTGAAAGAGAAGCTTGCTACCTTGACCACCTTCAGTGGTGAAAAGCTTGTTAAATACCCTGCCTGGTGACTCAATGTCATAGTGAAAATCAATGTTAATGGTCCCATGATTAGCAGCTCTGTCAATCAAGTATGGTATATCTTCTCATGACTCACTGGAACCACTTTCACCTGATTTTATTTTTGGATGAAGGCCAATTTGCATGTTACACTATCTCTGAATGAGATTTTTAACCAATTTAATGTTCTGTTCTCTGACCCTGCAGTTGCCTCAAAGGCTCTGACCTGGCTTCACAGTGCTTGCCAGAGGAATGATACTCTTGCTGCATTTCTCCTGAAGTTTGATCAGAATATCTTGGAAGCCAGTGGGCAATTATGGGACAATACTGTCAAGAAAGCCCTGCTTAAGAAGGCCATTAACCTGGCCCTTCTGAAGCAGACCATCTCCATTTGCAAACCCCTATTATACAATGAGTACTGCACTGAGCTCTGTGAAATTGAGAACAACCTCACCCAGATTAATTCCATCCAGAACCAATTCCACTGAAACTCTGTCATTCTAAACACTCTGCTGCCTGCTACTCACTCATTCAACCTGAATGCTATGAACTGGGAGCCTACACCTCACATAAGTGCCTTCTATGTGCCCAATATGACTGCTGCCACCATCACTGATTGCTGTATATAAAACATTTACATCAATTGCAATAAACCTGGCCATAGGGCCACAAACTGCTGTAACACCTATGTCCTGCTGCTAAAATCCACTCCCATGCAGTCTGCAAACACCTGAACCCTGAAGACTGCACCTGCACCTGAGGATGATGAAGGTGAGAACTTTAAAGGCACTCAGTCAGATCTGGGAAAAGACTAGCTTCTGTCTGAAATTGCATGCAGAAGCTACCAGAGTTAGATAGGAAGATCTTTAAGAAGAAAATGACTGTTCCCATGATCCTTGTTCTTACTGTAGTTAATTATTCTTTTAATATGAATGCTATGGTAGACAGTGGTTGCTGTTATTACATAATAATTCACCCTCACATGATCAACCATTTTAAACTCCTGTATATCCTGATCTTCCTCTGAAAGTTTGAAGGTGTCAATGAAGACACTGGCAATTCTGTATGAAACATAGTGAAGCTTAATGTTAATATTACCAGCCACCTTCAAGAAAATGTTTATGCCTATAAGATTGAAAACCTCTCATACAACTTTATGCTTGGCCTTTCATGGCTATCTGACCATCAGATGCTCATTAATGCCTGCAATTGTTATATGGTATTCCCAGGGAACATCTGCATCTTCAAGAAAGATGTTCATAAAACTGCTGATATCCACCAGATCTCTGCCAATGCTTACAACCTGCTCTGACACTGCAATTGAAAAACTAAAGGCTGATTGCCTGTTAAAATCTTCACTGCTAGCATGGCTGACATAGAGAAAGCACTCTCACAACTCTCTAAGAAGCCTAAAACTGACCCTACAACCATTCTTCCTTCACACTACCATGAATTCCTTGACATTTTTGACCATAAGGTCACTAATAAGCTCCTGCCATTCTGCAGAGTCCACAACCACCACATCAAGCTTGAAAAGGTGGACAGTAAAGACCTCCAGCTGCCATGAGGCCCATTATATAACATGTCATGCAATGAACTTCTTGTCCTCTGAAAAACCCTCAATATCCCCCTGAATAAAGGCTTCATATGAGTTAGTAACTTGCCTGCAGGCATGCCAGTCCTTTTTGCCAAGAAATCTGGCAGAGGCCTCCAATTCTGTGTCAATTATTAAGGCCTTAACTGGCTCACCTGAAAAGATCACTACCTGCTCCTATTTATCAATGAGACAATTAAATGAATTGGGCAAGCCAAATGGTTCACCAAGCTTGATATCATCTCTGCCTTTTATAAGATCCAAATCACAGAAGGAGACAAATGGCTAACAGCTTTCTGCATGAGATACAGCCTATTCAAATGGACTGTCACACTGTTTGGTCTCATAAATGCACCCAGCACATGGCAATAATACATCAACTGGGCCTTGCAAGACTATTTAGATGAATTTACTTCCACTTACCTTGATGACATCCTGATTTTCACTGACAGTTCCCATGAACAACACTAGCAGTACATCTGAAAGGTTCTCACCTAGCTTCACAAGTACAGCCTTCCCATTAATATTAATAAGTGTGCATTTGAAGTCAAAGAGACCACCTACCTCAACTTTATTGTGGAGGCAGGGAAGGGAGTCCACATGGACCCCAAGAAGGTCACTGCAATCATTGAATGGGAAGCTCTTATAACTGTCAAAGGCATATAAGGTTTTCTCAGCTTTATAAACTTCTATAGATGCTTCATCTGAGAATTTTCCAACATCATATAACCTCTCACAGACCTCACACACAAAGATCAGCAGTTCCAGTGGACTAAAGACACTGAAAATGTCTTTGAATGCCTCAAAAAGATGTTCATCTCTGTGCCAATGCTCATCTCCTTTGACCCTAATTGCCTAACTGTAGTAGAAACAGACTCCTCTGGCTATATAACAGATGGTGCCCTCATGCAATGGGACAGTAAAGGCATTCTATGACCCTGTGCCTTCTTGTCTAAGAAACTCAGCCCTGCCAAAGCCAACTACAAAATCTATAATAAAGAGCTACTCACTATCATCTAATGCCTCAAGGAATGGGACTCTAAACTTTACAGCATGAAAGACTTTAAGATCATCATGAATCATAAAAATCTTCAGTATTTCATGACAACCCATAAACTCTCCAAATGCCAAATGCACTGGGTGGAATTCCTCAGCTAATTCCATTTTATAATTCATTACTGCTCAGACACTGAGAACTCTATGGCAGACACACTATTCTACTGCAAACAAGACATGCCTTCTGAAGATTCTAATGCCCACTGGGTGAACTGCAAGCACTGATTGCTTGACCTCACAATAATTAAGGACTCTGAGACTACCTCACATGGTGCCATCTGTGTGTCACCTATATCCATGAGGATCACCCAGGCAGACTCTACAGAAGAATCCTCTGAGCTAATCTCACTTCTGCTAAAGGATGTCTGGGAGACTGCAGCCACCTTGGATGAACAATTCAGTGTGATGACTAATATTGTCAGAAGATAAAAATGCCACTTTCTGCCCAAGCTACATGTCCATGTGGACATTATCAAATGTACAGTTAATTAAGATGGCCTGCTCTACTTCTAAGAGAGGTAATGAGTTCCCAATTCAGAACTGCTCTATATATGAATCATGCAGGAAACTTACAATTCCCTTATAACCAGCCACCTGGGCCATGAAGCTCTGTATTGAATACTTTTTTAAGATTTCTACTGATCTGACATATTACAGGACATCTAATGATTCACCTAAAATTGCAACATCTGCTGATTCACTACTGCCTGGTGAGACCACTGCCAGGGCCTCCTCAAGTCCCTTCTGATTTCTGAATGTGTCTGATGTAATGTCACCATTGATTTTACAGTTAGTCTCCCCAAGAGTGGAAATTGCATGAACATCCTCATCATTGTCAACCACCTGAGCAAAGGTATTATCTTAGAACCATGTAAGAAAATGGATGTGCTGACTATTACAGATGCTTTCCTCTGAAGCCCATTCTACTGCCAACATGAATTACCCTGTACAATTGTCTCTGATTATGGAACTCAGTTTGCCAGAGCCCTCTGGGCCTATATATGTCAGCTTCTCAAGATCTTCTGGCACCTCTCAACTGCCTATCACCCTGAAACTGATGGCAGCACTGAACATATGATTCAAATGATTAAGACCTACCTCTAAAAGTTCTGTTCATACACCCAAGATGACTGGAATGAGCTCCTCCTGCATGCTGAACTTGCAATTAACAGCTGTAACATTATTAGCATAAACATTAGCTTATTCTTTCTCTTGTATGACTATAATCTTAAAGTGCTTGACCTTGCTGAATCTTCTGAACTACCTTCATCACCCCACAGTCTGATTCAGATAGCAGATACCATCATCTTGAAGCTCCAGCAAGCTTGCAAGTGGGCTGAAGCCATCATAGTAAGTGCCCAATAGGACTAGTAAGATTATGCAAATGCCTTGTAGAAGCCTGCTGAACACTATAAAGTGGGTGATAAGGTCTGACTAAACCTGTAGAACATCACCACTGACTGCTCATCTCACATGCTTAATTATTGTCACATAAAGTACACTGTAGTTGAAGTCCTGGGAAGCTATAACTATCAACTTAACACACTGCCCAGAATTTATAATGTATTCCACATGAACCTGCTCCATAAAGCCTCTGAAGACCCATTTCCTTTGCAAGATGTCACTGACTGGCACCCACCTAACATCATTAGAGAAGATAATGAAGTCAAATATGAGATAGAAGCCATTCTGAACTGCTGCTGGCATGGCTGTAGCTTCCAATACCTTGTAAAATGGCTTGATTATACAGCCCTGACATGGGAACTGGCCTCCACCCTATGAGACACCACCATGCTTGCATAATATGAAAAGCTGCATTTGCCTGATTCTACACTCCCACCCACCCACCCTCTGAGTAGGAGGAGATAATGTGAAAGGCTGCACCCTTATACCCCTATCTTATAGCTTGTCTGAACCTTACAGCTCTGATCTTACAATCAGCCTGATCTTTCTCTAATATTTTGCCTGATCAATCAGGATTTCCTGGCCCCAGGCTGATAAATCCTTCAGCCAATCAGAGGCCACCATTCACCTGACTATTGGATCAGGAGAATATTGCTTCACCCAAAAATCTCTTATATTACACAATCTTGCATTCTCTTTTTCTCTTTCCTTTTCTTCTTCAGCAATTTCAACTTTGTACATAGTATAGCTAGATCTCACCTATAATAGAAATTTAGCCTGTCACACTCACAGGGTTAATTAATAATGAATTAATCACTTCCAAGGTTCTGAGTATGAAGGGATTACAAGACTCCCACTATTCTATAATACTTTTTGATTGGGCTTCAACAGAGGCCATTTCATGATTGCCCTTTGGTAAAATTGAGTCAATGCCTGGTTGATAGGACAGAATGAACAGATACTCAGATGGATATACAGAAAGAAGAGTAAACACAGCATATAAGAGGGTCATGATTTTGGCATATACATTATTGTCTACAGATAACAAATTGCAGAGTTATTGCAGAGTGGGTGAGTGGGGTTCACCATCTCCCTGTACATGAGTCCATCAGGTGCAAGTCCATTTTTTTTATTTTTAAAGCTAAGTTTGATTGCACATAGAGATGCTCTCCAGGCAGTTCTTAAATGTCTCTCCAGAATCAACTGACATGGCACAGTTTCATAAGTGAGGTTGACCTGAGGGAATTAGCTCAGGCTGGCATGTATTGAAAATTTCAAGCAGAGTGGGCAAGTGGGGTTCACTGTCTGTGGGAGTCCAGAGCTACTGTGCCATGGCCACTGGGGGTGGTTTCAAACTTGGAAAATCTTAAATAGTAGGTCACACAGGGATAAGGATGGGACCATTGAGGAACAGGGTTATAGCAAGTGGATTATCAGTTGTGCCAAGTTTCCTTTGGGAGAGAAACAGAGAAGATTGATTGGCAAGCAAGCATCTTTATTGTCCACAGACAATATTAATTCTTGCCTGTCCAAACAGGTGTCTCCATTAACCAAAATGATAGAGCTTGTTGTCCACAGACAACATCAACTGGGCCAGCTTCTTTGTCCAAGAACAACAAACACTATGATATGTAAGTGTCTGTAAAAAAAGAAAATTAGGTTTAAAAGTACCCAGTTAAAAAAATGGTTGATCTTATATAACTGGTGATCACAGGCCTTCAGCTCAGAGATTGACCCAGTAGATGAAGCAGGTAAATCCAAGACAGGCTGTAAGAGAGTGGGCTTAAACAGAGACTCAATAAACCCATTGGGAGCCAAAGCACCCAGAACATCATTAAGAGCCTTATAATAAGAAACACCAAGTGGGTCCCAGACAACCACTGAAGGCAGCAAAAAAACAGAAGGATTAAGGGCAGGGCAGGGCCCAGGAGACAGACAGCAACATTTACTAGACAGAGAGGTATACATATTGATGAATCAGCAACACAGATGAAGATAGAAAGGAAAGAGGACACTGGGGCAGAGGGACCAAATCACACCATGTGACTGATTATGTGACTTAGAAGACCACATACACACATAAATGCAACTTGCTGGAATTAAAATAGAAGAAAAAAAAATGGTCCCTCCTGGATTTGAACCTTGCAGCTCTACATTTGCATGTCATGCTTTGGATCATCCATTTCTTTTGAAATTAATGGTCTAAAGCAGAAAATGCAGAGGCAAAACCACTAGACTACTGAACCCAGGGAAGGACAAGAATAACTGTATAAAACATACTTTATGGCTGTAACTGATATCATTGTCATCCAAGTTCACTCTAACAAGTGTATATCCATGGGTATCTACTTTAAGTGCCAAGGCACTGATCCCAAATTAGAGTTCTATATAATATGCTAATACAAATTGATACTTAAAAATACTTGATTTAACCAATAGAAATTCATATAATATATGCTAGTGAAACAGCACTAAAATGGAAAGAAAAAACAGATAAGGGGATAAAAAATACTATAAGGTTACAGATGACATCCTTGTCCCAATCTGCTGGTATTGGTTAACATGGCAGACTGAGACAAAGACTTTTTTTCATAGGTTAAGGTTTAAAGTTCAAACCTCACAGTGGGCAGTGAAAACTTTAGGTGGAGTTACTTGGTTAGTACCATCTTCTTGCAACCATCAGCTGACCATATTGCAAAAGAATTAAATAAAAGTCTAAAGATAAACTTCTGGATGTTCTGAATATTAGAGACAAATAGTATTAGAGTTAGTGATCTTTATCAATATGACACAGCAAAGGCATTTTACTTTTAAGTCTCTTTTAAGACTTAGCATGGGATGCAGTGTAACATGAGCTCATCTATGTCATGGATATATATATATATATGTATATATCTTACCCCATACATGCATTAATCTTTGTTTGCACCACTTCAATCACTAATTTCCTCACTATGAAAATAAAAGCACCCACATTAGAAAGTCCTGAATCCAGGCTATAGAGTGGTAAAACCCTTGGGTTCTTTGAGCAACAGGCTGTTAAGATATCTAATAATGTAACAGCTAATCAACCTGCAATTAAGTGGTTACCCATTCATTTCCCCATAAAGTCTCTTTGTACAGTTTTATACTAAGTTGCCACACTTTCTTTCTTATATAGTATTTTTAAATTCTGACCCCACAACACCAGTAATCATTGACTGAGAAGATGAAAGAATGCATGAAACATCTCTTTTAAATCTAATTGCAGATTATTATGTCAGGTCAATGAAGCCCCAGGCCCCCAGTTTCAGTGGTAGAAGATGGGCTAGGCAGCTTTATTGTCTATGAATAAAGATAAACCAGGCTATTCCTAATGTGGTAAGAAACACATTGGATTTTATTATCTCCAATGAGGAACACAATGACTATACCTAATTAGGTTAAACTGGGAATTCAGCCTTAAAGATCTCACTTATCCTCTTCTCACTTTTACACTCTGTAACACTCTTCTTATCTTTATTATCTCACTCATCTTCATCCTCTCATTCAGTTGTAGCAGCCTCACTGCTGTACTTTTCTACATTAATAGATAAGCTTTAATATTTATAATTCCCTTCCAGCTGCCCTATCATGTTTTCCTGTGCTGCTGGCCCACAGGGGGGCCACTGCACCAGGGAACCAGGCTGTTATAATACAACTTGGTGAAACAAGCTTTATGCAGTGCAGTTTTAGCTGCATATCATGCCAAACTCACTTTGCTATTGGCTAGTGACAGCTTACTCCATGAAACCCTCTTGGTAATGACTGCAGCCTTCTTTTAACCCTTACTTTCTTGTGTATTTTGGCTGGCAAATGAAGTTACTGACAAAACAAGCTGTCCAGAAACCCACTCATTCCCACTGTCCTACACCTACATCTATTGGATATTATCTAAGGTAAGCACTTAGATCCAAATCAGTAGCAATTTTTGTTGGATGTGAACAACAACACCTGCAACCAAATGACTCCAAATGACTCTGTAATTTCAGCTGACTGCAGAGGTCCAATATACTGAGATACTCAGATATCAATATTACCACTTAGGTGGTATTTACAAGGTTTGTTGTCTACAGATAACAAGCAGAAAGTGTTGTTGTTCATGGACAATAAACCTTAGTGAACCTTACTTAAAATGAACATTAACTAACTAGTTTAATTCTTATAGTGGTAAATTCTGACTTGCCATGGAGGCACCTGTGCCCCCCAACTCTGGCCAGAAGGCCACAGATCTACCCACTAATGTTGAAGTTACTGAATAACTTTCTCAGGCATTTACCCCACCCATGGCACTTAAAGTGAAAAAAGCTGCTAAGAAGAAACATGAGGATGAAAAAGTGACACCAGAAACTTTCAAGCAGGCATGAGAGAATCTTCCCAAGGGGATATACTACTATAAGTTTGGACTATAGTGTGGTAAATTTTACAGGGATCAATGTTTAGTTGCAGGGTATCTGAAGGACTGTCCAGACATGAATGCCCTTCACAATATTTTAACAAAAAACCTGTCATTGTTTAAAGAATATGTGGCACTAAGAGCAAATGGATGGACAACATTACCTGGATTTAGAATGAATACAGCTAAAGACCCTAACAGGGCATTACTCCTTAGTTTTTTGGAAGGCATTCAGATAACACTCAGTGTCAGTCAACTGACCATATCTTCCACAATGGAAATGGACAGGGAAGTGGTACATAATATGTTTAGCATCCAAGAGTTAAAGATTATGGAATATTGTGGTTTGCTCACAGTGATAAATGTTTACCTGCACCTCATCCACATGAACCAGACCCACTTTTTCAACCTGTACAACCCTGATGTGGAAATGGGTGATTTAATCCTCCCAAACTAAGAAGATTTTCATTACACATATTCACTTTTTTACTGCTGGTTGAGAATCACCATTAAATGCAAACAAGTTAAAAGAGCATTTTTGACCTATACCCATCTGCAGAGCAACCCAGCAAAAACAATCTACTATGTTAACAAACTTGGAGACAACAATAACAGTATTGTTGTGGAAGCAGCAAATGATGCAGAGCAGGTGAATCTGGCAGATCAGACCTTTAACTGGGACTTTACATCCAATGATGAAGAGGGACAGAATGCAATAGATGCACTGGATGTGGTGGGTTTGTTGTCCAAGGACAACAAACTCACCAAAGAGAACTCAGTGAAAACTAATGGACAGGCCAGGCTGCCACTAATGACACATAAACAGAAGTAATAATTATATGAATTTACAGTCTAAAATATGACCATAGAGTGCAACAACTGGGTGGAAGGCCCTTCTCCAATGCCAAATCCAGACAAGCAGGTTTCAGATATGATAAACTTGATGGTCAAATGTGCTCTGAAAGAGAGTGTGTTAGAAGTCATAGGAGAACAGAATAAAGTGATCTATGCAATCACCTGGGAACTTGCCCATACAAGTTATAACACCTCTACCCTCATAAATTCACTCCAGATGCTCAATATGGACTCTACCCACCTTTTGATGCTAAACATGCCATAGTCAGTAACATTACATGCCCACCAAATCATTGACATTACAGTAATGTTCAATATGAAGCATGAATGTGCAATAAAAGTAAAGGATAAGAAGTCTGCACTTCATGCTGGAATTCTTACAGATACCATGAAACTCAGCAAGATGTTGACATGTTTATCATTTATGCTGAAGGCTTGGGAAATTGGGGTTGTGGGTGGGAAGGCACTGGCAAAGCCAACAATTGTGGTGATCCCACCAGTCATAACTGAGAGCTGGTACTCAGATTACCATTAATTTTTCCTACACACCCTGTGCATTTGGTTCATCAGTTCATTCTACCACACCAATGATCCCATCTTTTCATTGCATTGCATCTTGAAAGTGATGATGACTGAAGTGTTAATCCACCTAAAAAAGTCAGCTCTTTACAAACATCATGAAACAGACCCAGGCAGGACCATCTTTATAATGTCACATTTTACATTTTGCAAATATTTCATTGAAATGAAAACAACTGTTGAATCCAATAATGTAACAGAGGAAGAGGAGTCAAATAATATCCCAAGAGATCTTCAGACTGAGCAGAAGGAGATGCACAAGAAGCACAAGACAAATACCCCTAGAAAGGCCCCAATTCAGATGTTGTTCTCAGACAAAGGATCTGCCACCCCAAAGTCATCTGGGGATAACATCCCCGGCCTACCCACTGCTGCTGCCACTGAAGCTGAGGATATGGAGCTCACTGAAGAGTTAAAGGCTTATGACAAATACATAATAACATATTATTCCAAGTTTTCTGATTTGGTCTACCAAGTTATCATGGATGAAGGCCATTGTCTCAGACATTTTCAATCTCAAATTTTAAGAGTGGTTAAGCTTCTTCAACCCAATTTCTTATGGGTAGTGACTGCTACCCCTCTACTCAATAAAACCCATAACTTTTATGGGTACTCACACTTATTCTATCTGACCAATCTGAGGGCCATGTGCCTGGACTTGGAAGCTTTTCTCAAATGCCTGACTATTGACAAGTTTCACTCTGCATTGATGGAAGAAGAAAAGCTTGAGTTACTGAATCTATTGTATATTTAATGCCTGGCCACTAATGGCCATATGGACCCCAACACAGCTGCTGTCATCATTTCAAAGCTTCTTGTTATAACTTTAATCCACTAATCATAACAAACTGTGGTTGATGGATAAAGAATCAGTGAGGCTATACCCCAAAAGCACATTAATTCCATGACTTTGAGAATGAATGCTCAAGAGCAGTTGGAGTACTATGCTTTTCACCTTAAACACATGAGAGACCCATTAACTAAAGGTAAGACTAATGATGATTCAGATTTAGTGATATAAGATAATATCAGAGTTCATGCCTTGCAGGTGACCTCATTGTTACCTAAAATTGCAGAGTTCCATCATCATGTAGGGATAAAGAGGACCAGAGCTACAGCACTGAAGATTATGTTGTTTCAGTCAGACTTTAGGTTAAGTTATTTTCTGAAGTACTTGTACCCCTCCAATGCTTACCATCACCATGTGGTGACCAATCAGTTTGATTGGCACATGATGCTGATGGGAATGTTGCTGGTTATAAGGTATATTATGAAGATCTTATATGAGATGTGTGAGATGGCAGGTGAAAAAGTTACTTTGTTCACACACAGCCCCAATACAGCATGGTTGCTGACAATGATCTGTTCTAATTGAGGGATGGAAATGGTGTGGTTAAAGAGGGGCATAAGTCAGGAGGAAAAGGATATCCTTATTAATGATTTCAACAATAAGGAGTCTGGAAAAATCCAGGTACTGGTATCAACCAATTATATGAAAGGCTTTGGTGCTAACTTACAGTTAGGAGGTTACCAGGCTATGATCATTGTTGAGCTGCCTCATAACCTTAATATAATGCTGCAGACTGTGGTGAGAATCCACCACCTGGGGCAGGAGAAGGAAGTTTTTGTATGGATTCTCACTATCAACCATACTTTCCATTGGTATTGGGCAGCCAACTTTGCCAGAAAGGCCATTTCAGATATCTCCACACAGTTAGGAGGGAAAGTTGGAAAGGTGGATAGGCTCACTGAGTAAGCTGTCAGGATTTTGAAGGTCTGGAAGAATTGGAATGAGGACCAGTTAATGTGGGAAAATCCACTGACTCTAAATTTTAAGCTTTCAAATCTTTCAGTAGGTGTGAAGGTAAAGTTTGTGAAGATTGGGGGTGCACTAGTTGTAATAGTAATAACTTCAGAGAAGATAAATAAGCACAGGTGCAGAAATGTTGTCCATGAATAAAAAGGAACTGAGAATGTAAGTGGTGGGAAGGTATTGAATGCTGAATGTGGTAAGAGTGCAGATTCTGAGATGGTTAATACTGAACAGGAGATTGTGGATGGGAATGTTATGCAAGAGGAGGTTGTACAAGATGATATTATACAGTAGGATATTATGCATGAGAATTTTATCCAGGAGCATGTTATGCAGGAGGGTGTCATGCATGACAATGTTGTGGAGGAGGATGTTGTCCTTGAATAACATCTCTCTGAGTTTGCAGCCACAATGGTGACAGCTCCTGTGACAAAAGAGATGATGGATACCAAGAATGCCAGTTAATCTGATAATACTGATGGGACAGGCAGAGTGATAGATGAGATGGTGGATTGATTGGAAGAGGAGACAGTGGGATTTAAAAATGAGGGGCCTTCACAGCCACAGAACAGTGAGCAGGATTCTGGAAGTGACAGTAAGAAGTGGAAAGTAGGCAGTCAGGAGGTTGATGAGGAGATGCCAGTGGCAAAAAAGGCCAAGGAATGGCCAAAGAAGGTGGTGTGATAGCCAAAGCAGGGTCAGGGGGGCAAGTTTATAAAGAAATCTGAGGCAGAGAAGAATTGATTTTGTTTGAAGGCATTGAGTTTATGGCTGGTTTTTTTTAGTTTTAGTTACAGAATGGAATCAATGGTTGTTTATAAAATTAGGAACAGATATGAATGATATAATGAAAATGCAGTCTTCATGCCTACTAGCTTAAGTCAGAACTCTCTGGATTGTTTTGGAATCATTCCTGATTTTATCCATTAAATACTCAGTTCAGATGTTATCATTGATGACTCAGTACTTACAACTTCAAATATATATCCAGCTCAGCTTCAACTTGGGATGCTACAGGTTTTCAAGTAACTTGGCTTGGATACCTCTATATTGGACTTGACTTGGACTTGTTTGCACTCTATTCAGGATTAAGCACTGCAAAGGAAAGGAAAACTCATGGGCTGATGCTTTAAGCAGAAGACCAAACTTAATGGTTAAAGAGAGGTAGAGACAGACCTTATTCACCCAGGATGAAGAAAAGGACATAATCTTCAACCACCAGGTGATAAGGGCTACCTGTGTTGTCACCACAGACTCACCTCTGATGGAAAAGATGTGAAAAAGGGACTGAAAGGACCCTTGGATGGAAAAAGCCTTAAGAGAAGGAAGAATCAAGAAAAGAGATGGATTGTTATTCCATGCAAACTTGATTTTTATACCAAAGAACTTGAGGAAGGAAGTAATATAAGAAGGACATGATGCACCCACTTCTGGACACTTTAAGACTGATAAAACCATGGAAAGGATCACTAGGACTTACTATTGGCCAGGGATGTGGACAGACATTCAACAATATGTGTAAAACTGTGATATGTGCCAATGGAGCAAAGCCAATCAACATGCACTATATGGAAAAATGTAATCTATACCAATAGAACCTCAACCATAGGCTTTAATTGCAATGGATTTCATTGTCAAGCTACCCAAATCCAAGGAATCAGCAATGGGAGTTACCTATGACTCAATCTTAATGGTTACAGATCAATTGACAAAGTATGGATACTTTATACCCTTCAAAGAAGCCACAGCAGCACTGGAAACAGCATATGTTATGCTCAGAAATGTCTTTATAAATCATGGCATACCAAAGGATGTTATCTCAGATCAGAACCCCAAATTTGCATCAAAATTCTGGAAAACTTTGATGGTAAAGATAGGGATCAAAAACAAGATGTCAACAGCCTATCACTCACAAATGGATGGTCAAATGGAACGATTGAACCAAACAGTTGAATAATACCTACTAGTACAATACTATGTCAATTACTGGTAAAACAACTGGGTTAAGCTATTACCACTGGCACAGATAGCTTACAACAGTTCAAAGAATGCTATGACAGGGTTCACACCATTCTTTGCAAACTACAGCTGAGAATCAGAGATAACAAGAACTGGATTACCAATGGAAAGTCTGGCCTAGAAAGCAAACTTAAAAGCAAACCAATTACAGCAGTTACACCAATAATTGGTCAAGGAAATTGACTTCATTGGAGCACAGATGAAGGCCTACTATGACAAATGACACCAGAAGGCACCACCTTTTGAGGAGGGGGAGAAAGTCTTTCTACTCTGAAGAAACATTAAAACCAAGAGGCTAAGCAACAAACTGGACTACAAGAAATTGGGACCATTCAGAATCTTATAAAAAACAGGACTAGTCAATTATAAACTACAACTATCTGCAACCATGTGAATTTACCCCAATTTCCATGTCTCACTCTTGGAAAAGGCACCCCAAAATGCGGAACAATATTGAATGGAAATTAATGTGGAAGAACAAGAATATGAAGTTAAAAAAATACTGGATAAACAAGTGATTAGTGGAAAGGATCATTACCTTGTCAATTGGAAAGGGTATGATACCTCAGAAAACACTTGGGAACCTATTGAACATCTAGGGAACTCAATGGAATTGGTTCAACAATTTTATCACCAAAATCCAAAGATTGATTCAACAAGGACTTGAATTGGGAATCAGAAAAATCAAAGGGCATAGTAGCACAGAGTTGCTCTACCCCTTACTGCTGAACAGCTGGCACCTCAGGCTGTTTTTCCTCTTCTTCCAACCTTTCTAACTCTTTGAGGGAACGGACATTGGATCAAATGAATTCCCCCACATACTCTTTAAGAAGTTTCTTTTGTTTTTGCAAATGGAAAAGCTCCAAGGATAGTTGGTTAAGCATTAAAGATATTTGTTGCTCCCTATCCTCAAGCTTCTCAAACTTGTGCAGAAGTTTCTGCCAATTGGAATCAGATGGACCCTTGTGAAAGACACAGTTATAGGTCAAACAGACACATTTGCTACAACATTTTGAATGTTCAGATATAATACAAGGATGATGGAGGCAAGAGTAATACTCACAAGAAGGAGACATGATGACACTGAATTTCTTAATCCTATTAAAGAGGTTAAAATACTGTTATTGTTTTTAGGAAGGCATGATGGACTCCATGGGAAGGAAAAGGACTCACAGTTGATTTAGAATTGCATAGGGACTTGCTCCTAATTATGTTAATCACTGGGACAGCTCACTAAGAAGGGAGGGGATGATGTTACAGACCTTGCAGCCTTACACAGTAGGAGAAAGGTCAGGAAAGGCTACAGAATGGAATAACTGGAATCCCTGAGAATTAGTAAAGTCATGTGTAAAGTCTGTTGGAAGGTCCAACTGATCTGAGGTCATTTAGGTCTTTGGGAAGACCTCAACTGACCTGGGTTTGCCCAGATCTTTGGCAGACCCCAACTGACCTGAATCTGTTTGAGTCATTAACAGACCCTGGGACTCCAATCAACCTAGGTCTGCTTGGGTCATTAGCCAACCCTGGAAGACCCTAAGTCTACTTGGGTCTTTAGCAGACTCTGAAAGACCCTGAAAAACATTATGTATATAAACACATTTATTACCTTTAGAATTAAGAGGCTTCTCTTCTTAATCACAGTTAATCTATTCTATTCTTCTTTACACTTCTTTACATTAATCTATCATTCTTATCCTCTACCTTCTACCTTACCTTGTGGTTTCTGCCTGTGATCACACAGACCCCCTTAATCATAGTGTTGGTTAAGTTCCTCACCTACAACCCCTGTTTATTCAAGCCAAGCACCCACAAACACTGTTAAGCCCTGACCTGTCTGATTGACAACAGGCCCCAAGCCATAGCTATTGCCAGTTATAAGGATCCTCTAATTGATATCCTTACTACTTGTAGTAGTGGTGACTACCTCTAACCTAGTTATCAAGTTCACAGCACTCCCATAAGGTCTAACCTTACCTCTCAGCACAGGTGGAGCTTGCTAGTGTTGGAGTTGGTAGCATTCCTTGCAGGCACTATATTCATCAATGAATGGATGTAAAGCTGCTAATTAAATTAAATACTATTCATTATCACTGGCTCTATGATTGAGAGGCTGGTTGCTACCTTTAACATGCTGAGCAGGAGGAGGTTTCATTCCCTTATGAGGTAGTCACTGAGCCAGCTGTACAAGGGGATAACATGTGGGCCAGAAGGGGTGGCACTCACAGTTAGAGCCAGGGTTTTATACACTAAGGTTTAACTGCCACAGAGAGGATAGAGCAGACACTGCAGATGCAGCAGGCACAGTAAAATTGATATAGATATTAACTTAAGGTGGCTTCAGCTGCAGAACAGTAGCATACAGCCTACACTCTCACTGGTAAAGGTTATATTGTTGGTAGTGGCACTACTGCAGTGCCTCTCACTACTACTAACCCACCCACCTCTACAGCACCTGCAGCACTTGAGAGCAGCCAAAAACAGTCCACTACATTAACCTCCCCTATCTGCTCCCCTGGCTGCCAAAATCATACAATCTATAAATCCCACTACAATGTCACCTCCCAGGCTATAAACCAGGCATTTTTCGATATTTTAGGGGGTGAGGCAGACATGGCAGGTGAAATAGAAGACCTCCTAATTCTTGGGAGCCATAATATACAGAGTCAGTTGGTGGTGGTGGGAGACAGTCAGGTGCAGGTGGAAGAAATCATTGATATTTTGGAGTTGGATTAATGGGCAGGTGGAGTTGGGGCATTCATGTACTTCTAGGCACTAGTGTTTTTATATGTAATCTCATGTACTGGCTATATTTTTTTCCGCTTAGTCATATTTTTCCCGGGTGTATTTAGCCAGAATACGGGTGTATTTAGCACAGGCTCTCTATGCCGATAACTTATATCTTTCCCGTTAATCAAATTGGCTTACCCAGTTCGGTATCTGTTAGCCCGATACCGGCGCCTTTCCTTGAGTTCACCAGCCCGGCAATACAAACCTCGAGTTACATACATGCCATTTTCAAATCCTCCTACAACAAGCAGCTCATAAGGCAGTCTAAAAACTCGAAACTTGATGCATATAATGCGATTATTACTTCGGCATAGCCGCAATCGGAAATCCCGCTGTTTTCAAACCTCAAATATATTGGCTATGCCAGCCAATCGACGCCGTCCCCTTCTAGCGTTTCCTGGTATGTCGTCGGCTAATCAGCCGGGGCAAAGCCGAGATAGCCGCATCTTAGTTACCAAAAATGCATTCCATTATTTAATTGGCACGTCGATTACCGGTTAAGGCAGTCATTTATTAGAGCTTCCTGTCAAGTTGAATCTGGTAAGGCGAGTGGTTATTATAGTTATTCTGTCTGCTTTTATTTATATTCTCTTTTTTTTTATTAGGGCTCCATGATGTGGATCCAGATGTGAAGGATGGCGTTTTGCCGGCGGGGTGGTTATAGGCTATGAGCAATGCCTGATGATATTTTTACGGTGGTCTCTTTTACGGTTCCAGAGCCGAAGAATAGCTAGTTAGCTTTAAAAGTTTACCGAGTCAGTCAGGTGGGAGGAACAGGAGGAATGTCGGAATAAACCCGTATGGTTAGATTAATGCAAGGGCCAGATCCGCTGGGAGCTGGTGGATATATGGGTAGGGAGGGCTGTTTATTGTCATTATTATACGTGGTAGACACCTCGCCGTCGGGAAGGGTATGGCATAGCTACTACAAATCTCTCTCTCATCTAGCTACTTCTTCTATTACAGATAAATCCAAATGGCCACCACTAAACCTCACCCCCCACCCCTGAAATCCAAACTTCTCTTCCTCCTCTTCCTCCCCCTCGCCTTCATAACCGCTCAAATACTTCCGCTCCTCCCGCAATGCAAGCGCCTCCTCCTCCATAACCGCCAAACAGCCCTAACCCGCTACTCCAACCACGGCCCCGTAAACAACCAGAAATGCGTCGTGAAATATGAAGCCAACGCGTGCGAAGATGTAAAGATCCATTTCGCCTCGAGCACGGCATTCATCGCCTGTGGGGACCCGGAGGGGCGCTCGCATTGGTATCCGCCGTCGAATGCGCGGGATGCGGCGGGGAGAAGCAATGAGACGTTTCGGGAGGATTTGTTTAAGTATGATATTAAGAAGGGGAGGACGACGAAGTTGCGGATTGAGGGGTTAGTGGGGGATTTTATCAGTCATGGGATTGATGTTTATGGGCTAGACGGCGAGGATAAGGTATTTCTCTATTTCTTTCTTTCTTTCTTTCTTTTCCCCCCTTGCTCTGGGGCTGGTAATGTTATGGTTGGCGGAGAGCATGAGGAGATAGCTAATAGTTTTTTTGCAGGTACATATCTTTGCCGTTAACCATGGGAGGGGCGGGGATTCGATCGTAATATTCTCTCATCAACTCGGTTCGGATTTTGTGCAGGTTGTGAAAGAGGTCCGACACCAAGGCATCAAGACTGCCAATGGCGTGGCTGCGAATGGACCACTGTACTCTCCCCATCAGGACTTTGTGGATTTCCTGTCAGTATCGAGCTAACATGTATGCAGTGATTTTTTCATTACGAACGACCACATGTTCACTGGTGGAATCCTCCGCGACTTTGAGGACAGGTATGGTCCCCTACCAGGGGCAACAAATGTGCAATATTGTGATGCCACCGGAGATGTGAGTTCCCCCCGATTAAATGCATGGGACTATCAGCCAACTGCTAACATCCCCCGTTTGCAAGAAACCGCAGTGTCGTCAGGTTTCAAGCTCATATCCGAATTTCAACGGTATTGCCATATCGGAAGACAAGAAGCGGCTATTCGTTGCGGATTCGACAATGGGGGACATGACTGTTTTCAACATCGCGGATAATAAAGAGCTCAGCTGGCAGAGATCTGTCGTACGTAGCTGCTACAAAATTGTTGATCAACCAGTGTTTCAAAACTGACCGGCATAGGAACTTGGGGCAGCAGCGGATAATATCAAGTTACTCCCTAACTCGGGCGATCCCATCGTCGCTGGTAAGATTCCTCCCATGCAAAAGAAACCTGTTGTCATCAAATTTCAAATGTTGATGAACTATTATAGTCTTCGCAACGCTGGAAAACCTACCGCATTACATCGCAAACGTTGAGCGCCTTGGCAAGGACCTCCATGTCCCATCCGCCGCCATAAGGCTTGTGCAGAAGAGAGATTATGCTCCTGAAGTTGTGTTCTGGGATGACGGCTCGATACTGAGCTATATGACCGCTGCAACGATCGATCCACATAACAGAGTCCTTATTGGTGCAGGGGTGCTGCAATATGGAGGTTTTGTGGTGTGTGACTTGCCCAATATTGGGTTTGATTGAGGACGGCCTTGATATAGTGATGGTAGCAATGAATCGTGAGGTAAGCTGACTGCGAGAGCCTAGAGGAGTTCATGCTGGGGATTTAATGTCACCCTGCAAGCCATTAGATAAATCAATTGATCGCTGTCCAGGCCTACCAGAACGTTAGTAACTAGAGGGGCAGTGAGACATTTGGACAATTATATTCCGTTCTTACCTGTATAAATACATACATGGCCGCCCGCATTTCTCCATAAAGAGCAGTCTTTTCTCGCATGATCTGAAGGATAGATCGGATTAAATCCAACAGTTAGGGTTGATGTGATCACGTGCCAAGCCTGGTGCCAAGAACTGCTTAAATCAACCTCATCGGGGTCTTGGCAGCAGTCCCCCCACCCTCATGACGATTCAACCTCGTATTTTTGGCAGACATCGGAGGGCTCAAGCAAGCCCACAGAGCACACCAGAAGACCCTGATGAGGGCAGGGAGTTGGGCTTATTTTTATTTATATGCTGTGCATTTCCGGTCGAAAACCACCGAGACTTCCCATCTTCCCTTCCTCTGTCCCCTGAGCAGGAACAGCTCGCATCCATACTCCTTACTGACTCTTATGAGAGTTCGTATACAACATCTTATCTTCCCCAACGTTCTTATTCTTGCATATAACTCTATCTAAACACGGCTGATGTCTTCATTTCACCTCTTTCCCTCCCTCCCTTTGGAGCTCCAAGACCTCATCTGGACTTGGTCAATCCTCACCACCACCCCTACAGCCCATTATGTCGACGTAAGCATAGGACAGGCGATCCCTGATACTGACCCCAACAACATACAACCCGCGGAAAACTTACTCCACTACTATTGGAGGTGGGTTTTCCACCTGAGCCGTAGCTGCATGCTCAGCAGCAGCTGTCCACCGGCCCGCCCCTTCTTCGACACCATAACCATTCTCCTTCAAACAACCAGTCGCTCGCGCAAAGTAGCCCGGCGGCACCTCAATCTCCCGGGGCATGTGCCGGATAAATCTATGCTTCTGCACTGTGAAGACGGAAAGAAAGCAACGTTCCAGAACCACCAGGCTTGCATCCTCGACAGGACAAGAAACGATCCGGTACCGACCCTGCCGCCTCTCCCCGCCCTCCGCATAGACACTACTACCACCCTCATTATTCTAAAAAAATATTGGAATATGGGTGAAGTAAATCCTCAGACTACATTTCGGGGGCCTGGACAGCTGTCTGTGCACCTGGAACAGCCGATCCAGATAGGCTTACTTCTCGATGATGGCGATCGCGAGGAAGGTCGGCATGAGCCATCCCTCTACCAAATACGCCTGATGCTGCTCGGGTTACAAAACGCCTACCCGCGCCTACAGCGAATATTTCTTCTCATCGCGCCGGAAGTGGTGATGGCGAACCAGCCTACCGATACAAGTGTCGATACTGACGCTGTTAACGAGTATATTGCCACTTATCCGAGATGGAGCAGGCGTGATGATGGATGGTCTGGGAAGGAGACGTTTTGGTGTCCTGGCCGCGAGTTTTACGAGATCCCACTGGAGCAGGTGCGGAAGCTAGGCAGGCTAGAGAAGGTGATGGAGGTATGGAGATCGTATTGTAACGGCCCCGAGTGGGATGGGTTTTTGAAAAGGTTTACGCTTATGACATGGAAGAATTTGTGAGGGATTATAGATTTGTTGCCAGTTTCGGGAAGTGAGCTGACTGGGTTGAGCATATATGGAGACCTGGGTTAAAAAGAAGGGATGGTATGGACGAATTTATGTCTTTCAAACCCGAAAAGTCGACCCGAGGTCCCCTTTATCATTGTCAGCTTATTATCTACCTCGCAATCTGACGAAAAACGAAACTTCAGGCTTCAACATTCAATCTTCAATGTTCAGCCTTTAACCTTCAAATTCCAGCCTTCACCGGCTGTCTTTTCTCATGATACGCTGTTTTCTTTTTAACCAATCAGCGGTTCCTTTCCTGCAGGAAATTGTCAGTTCAGGATCCATAACAGTCACCTTTTTGTCATGATCCACACCCACGCTGTGCGGAGACCGATGTTGATACTAACAGGGTAGCATTAAGAGGACAAGGGGGCATTGACATAAGCATCGGTGCCTAATACATTCTACACTATGGCGCCATATTCATGTTCAATGGAAAAACGGCCAGGATCTACACACATAGTATCCGGCTAGGATGAGCCGCAGGGAAACGACTGCTGTCGATATCTTCACATGCCTCCATGACCGACCGGCTTCAATACTAGTAAATGCTGTCTCGCAATACTTCCCTGGAGCAAGCCCAGAAGGAAACCAAAAATGCGGGGTAGGAATCCCCCAGCCATTCTCGACATGGGGTGGGAAGCACAGGGATTCAGGCAATTCTCGAGACTTCTGTGGCCTTTCGAGACGCCTGCTCACAAATCATGTTGCTTCACATGGTTTGGCCGAATTTATCCTCGTCTGATCTGCAACGGCTCTGCCAAACTTTTGCGTCTTGCCTTATCCCGTTAGTTTCCGCCGATTGGAGTGCTTGGTTGCCGGCAACTTAAGTTCCCCCAGAACCCCCGCATCACGCATCCTTTCTTTCGACGACACAGGTCACTACCAGAACCTTGCAGCTCGCCAAACGAATTGAAATGGCTTCTTCATTCACGCATCGGTGCCTCCCCACCACCAGTGGACACCTCGATCAAAAGTCAGACTCTTTGCCCAGGCTACAGACTTGTTTTCCACACACAATTGTCCATTGATGACGCACAGGCCGATCGTCACTCATTTCTCCAGGGGCATGTCCAATAGCACGTTTATTTTCGAGGCTATTCTACTACCGCTCGCGCTACTGCGTAGCGATACGACGCTCTTATGTATATATTATGCATAAACCTTGTTTTCAGACGGACATCTTAACGCAATTGTGAGACCATAAACCTCTTTCCTTCATGAACTCCAACTGGCTAACAGCCTTTGCAGTCAGGGTTTCTACCTATGGAAATTCTTAGCTTTCATACCCCCCCCCCTCCTCGCTCTCCTCTCTCTCTCTCTCTCTCTCTCTCTCTATGACGTTCTGCAGACCAAAATGATCCACCTCGTCTAGAAACCCGTTATGTTGGGTCAACATCGAGAGACGATCAGTGTTCGTATAAATGGCAGGCCCATTGTCCGTCCTCAAACAACCGCAAATTTTCTTCTCCAGGTCCAAAGTCTCTTTCTGTCTCTTTGCTTACTTTAGCGGCCCTGCTTGGCACCTATATGAAGGATCCGAATGCAACATGCTAAGAGCAAGGACTCCCTGTCCGCGCCTAGAAATATCTTCAACAGGACGCCACTTAACCACTGCGGGGAACCTTACTGCCATTATATGGCTAGTTTGCATGACTTTGCCTCTGTCTTTACCATGCAAGCCACCGTTTCCTGAAGAATATCGGTCACCATATAGCGGGTTTGAGGGGTATCCTCACCCCCTCAATCGCCGCTGAGGGACTGAAGCATCCACATGGAATCGCGACGCCGACGCTCGGGCGTGGCCGAACAGACATGAACCAAATCCCTCCTCGTGCAAAATTGAAAGAAGCAAAATTGCTAACCGAGGTGAGAGCCGTGTCGTGTCGTCTGGCGAGTGTGATTCATAAGAAGCATAAATAGAACCAACATCTTCCTTCTATGGTCTGATGGTTCAAAACAACCAAAGACTCAAATATATCAACAAGGAATAATTTTCTACACACATATTTTTCTCGTTTCCAATAGTCCACGTTTGTTCGTCACAATGCAATTTGCTACGGTCCTCTTTACCCTGGGTCTTGCCCTGACTAGTACCTTTGCGGAGCCCATCCCAAAGCCCAAGCGCCAGGTTTCCGAGTACAAAAATATCGTGAACGGTATCGCCGCCCAGGTTAACGTCGTCGACGGCCTCGTCACCTCCTATATCGGAGGCACCGTTCCCGGCACCGATGTCCAGGAAGCAAACGATGTCCTTGTCACCCTGATAAATGATGGGGCCACTACAATCACCGGACTCGAGCCTCTTACCACACTCGAGGTGCTCGATCTTGTCGGCGAGTTCCAGGACCTCATTGGCACCGTGACTACCGTCGTTGACAATCTCATTGTTGCTGAACCCAACTTCGTGGCCGACGGTCTCAACGACGAAGTCCTGGCCGGCCTCGTCGCGCTCCAGGGCGGAGCCGAAAATCTGCGCGCTGCTGTTATTCCCAAGATCCCGGAAGCTCTGCAAGGCACCGCTGATGAGCTTGCCGCGCAAATCAACTCCGAGCTTCAGCGCGCCGTTGACGCATACTCTGATTAAGTATGCCACCTAAGCTTATCTGTCCGTGGATCCCACACTCCTGGTGCGTATATAGATATTACTTCTTAGGAAACGTCGAAACGCCGGCTAACTTATGGCAAGAGATGCAAAAACGGGGCCTTTAGTTTCAATATGCTGCTCTCTAGACTGTGGGTTTGTTTAAGGTGGTCAGTAGGGCAAGTTTGAGAGCCAAGGCGGCAAATAGGACAGATTTATGAATATGGCGAGGGTGGATCGTTGTTCTCTTGCGGTAGCTAAGTTGAATATGCTTCAGCATAGGTGTGCTAGTTATTAGGTGGAGAAATTTTATTTGAACAGGTCTTCGCTTGATAATTATTATCCATGGCGCCATAAGAGAGTAACTATTCGTGAGTTTTCAGAAGAATGGGGCCCCGGGGGTATCAACTCCTATTGTAATTTTTATGTGCATATAGACTCAGGATTTACTAGAAGATAAACCCCTTGAGCTATCTATTATTTTCTCTAATACAGTAGAGGATATGGAGGAAGAATCCCACGGTTGATTTTAATGCCATTTGGACACGCTCTATCTATTTTTCTAAATGGTACAAGCTCTAACACTCATCACTTCTAAATAAAGAGGCCTTTTTGAAGCCCCTTTAATTAATTTAAATAAAAACACTGTCTACTCATAATGGACTGATAGCAAGCTTCCAGCGAAAGACGTTAAGTTGCTATGGATTATAAGTTAGCAGGATTGATGAATGTATATCAGAACAGCTCTAAGTGAAAACTTGAAGGTAAGAAGGAGGGGGAGTTCTACTTCTTATCTTAAATTTGTGTTGTGGAAGTTTCTTATATTATACTAGTTAACTAACTATGGCTAGAGTTGTCTTTTGGATATACATCTAGTTCTGCATATAATAATTAACAGCCACTATTAAAATAAACAGGCACCTTCTTTCTCAGGGGTATCACTCCTGAAAGGCTGAATCCCTGTGTGATACAAACTTGAAATTGACACCAAACTCGAGTGAGGGAATGGGCAGTGGCTTCAATCTCCCCAGTCCCCGTCCTAGAACTTCATGTAGTAGCTAACTAATCTATAGAGATGTCAGTCGCTACTATTTAACATACCCTCAGCTTTTTGCTGTGGACAGCATACTACAGGTAGTTATGCATGTTATGCACTCATTACGCTCCATAAAAATGTTCATCCTTTAACTGCCAAGCCACTAAGAAGCAGACTGTGGATTGAATTATTTATGCTTAAAAGTGCCAGATACATTAAACTAGGAATAACAAGCATAAATCCCCCAGGAATCGGACTCGGGTGCAGACAGCATCCAAGGACTGCATAAACCAGACATAATTATGCATTTATTCTGCATTATCTCCACAAGCCAGCCTCAAACGACGATCGTGTTCGGCATTTGCTTGAAACTGGGCACAACTGCCGAGTGCTTAAACTGCTTCTGATACTCTAGCAATCTCCACATGACGTGTCTGTGGGCATCTTGCAAGGACTTGATGCCGTCCGTGGAATAGTTCGCAGGGGGCGGGATGGAGCAACAGACCCGTATATAAAACGGCCATGTCCCACCTTCAGGCCGCTGCTTTCGCTATCTGGCTATCCGACAGACTTTTCTTCGACAATGCTTCTTGATTCAGTGCTCGCGGCCGTGAGCAGGCTGGACCCCGTCAGTCTGGCCGGTCTCTTGGTTTTATTGCCGTTGTTTTACCTCTTGACTTCGCCCAAGAGAAGCTCTCTCCCGTTGATCAATGGAAAGCAGTCGTTTGAATTCCGGTCCACCCACGCTCATACCCGGTTCCTGAGAAATGCACACGGCCTGATAGACGCTGGCCTTCGCAAGGTATGTCAATGTTCGGCGTGCGGGTTATATGCCAGATTGAACTTCTAACACATCCATATCCAGGCCCGCGCGTTTCGGCTTTTCTCAGACAACGGGATCAAGACTGTTCTTTCAGGAGACTATGTCAACGAGATTCGCAGCCACCCGGCCTTGCATTTTGGCCGCGCTATCGAGCAGGATTTCCACCCTGATATCCCGGGGTTCGAGCCTTTCAAGCAGGGAACAACAAGCGATGAGATCTTTCAGGATGCCGTCCGGATGAAGTTGACGCAGACTCTTGGTGAGTGGCAGTGTAGTTACAGATCATTTTCCCTCTGGTTCTTATATACTTTTTATCCTAGTTGCTAATGCTGGTCAGGAAATGTTACCGAGCCTCTTTCTGCCGAGACTGCCGTCGTCCTTAAACACCACTGGACAGATAATGCCGGTCAGTACCTTTTTTCTTTCTCTCTTCTTCTTTCGAAAATGTCAATCCGTCACTAATCCACTAGACCAGACTGGCATGATGTTACCCTCAAGCAAGTTGTTCTCGGAATGGTTGCCCAGCTGTCATCCAAGGTCTTCCTCGGCGACAAAATCTGTCGCAACCCCGGCTGGCTTCGTATCACCGTTAGATACACCGTCGATTCATTCGTCGCTGCCCAAGATCTCCGCCTATGGCCCAAGTTCACCCGTCCCTTAATGGCTCGATTCCTGCCATCCTGCCGCAAGATCCGACAACAAATCCAGGAAGCAAGAGACCTCATCAACCCGGTCGTCGAGGAGAGACGCCAGGCCAAGGAGGCCACAGCTCGGGACGGTAAACCACAAGAGCGTTACGTTGATGCTCTACAGTGGATGGAGGACTGTGCCAAGGGCCGCCCCTATGACCCTGCCATAGCACAATTGTCATTCTCGCTTGCTGCTATCCACACCACGTCTGACATGCTCACGCAAGTTATTCTTGATATTTGCCAGCATGACGAGATCGTTCAGGAGCTTCGCGACGAGGTTATTACGGTTATTCGGGAAGACGGATGGAAGAAGACCACATTGTACAAACTGAAATTGATGGACAGTGTTATTAAGGAGAGCCAACGGATAAAGCCCATTTCAATGGGTAAGCGACTTACTTTTTTTCTTTTCTTTTCTTTTTTCCCCCCCCTCAATCCCCCCCTTGATTCGCATCTCGCCAGGGCAGACAGAGCTCTCAATGAACAAAAAATCCTAACCACCAACCAATTCTCCAGGCTCAATGCGCCGCTACGCAACCGAAAACATCACCCTCTCCGACGGCACCCTCATCCCCAAAAACTCCTCCCTCTTCGTCTCCTCCACGCACATGTGGGATGCCAAAAACTACCCCAACCCAACCACCTTCGACCCCTACCGCTTCCTCAAACTCCGCGAAAAACCCGGCCACGAAACCTCCGCACAACTCGCATCCCCATCCCCGGAACACCTAGGCTTCGGGTTCGGAAAACACGCTTGCCCCGGCCGCTTCTTCGCTGTCAACGAGGTCAAGATTGCCCTGTGCCATATCCTGCTCAAGTATGATTTTAAGCTGGCGGAGGGTTATCAGCCGCGGGTGATGAAGAATGGGCTTTCGTTGATTTCGGATCCGTTTTCGAGGATTGCGGTGAGGAGGAGGGTGGAGGAGGTTGGGTTGTAGGTTTGATTTGATTTGATTGATTGATGGGCTACTTTCGGTTCTTTCTTTTGATTTATACAATGCCTTCCATGTCAAAAAAGAATGAAAATGTATATATGCCTTTTGTTTGGAATATACCTGGATTACCATTAACCAGACCAAGGGTTTCTCTCTCCTTTCCTTTTTTAGTCGAAGTTGGATGACCTCTTATTAATATTTCCGTCATTCGATGATGAAAGGACAATACATAGAAAGAAATAATAAAAGCTAAAGAAGTGAAAGCTGTTACGTGCGTTCATCTAAAACTCTTCCTAACTAATTACAACCGAAACCGAACCAAACCGACCTGACCCAGGGTATATATTCCCATATATCCCATAACCCATATTTCCCAGCAGGAAGGGAGGAAGAAGGGAAAAAAAAAGCACGCCACATAAATCGTAAACCCAGGGAGAAAGGAAAGTTAAGAAAAAAGATACTGACAGACATTTCAAGGGGAATCATGGCAGGAAAAGCAACAAAAAAAGGGAAAATCGAACACAGAACTAGAAGATGGACCAGCAAGAAAATGAAAAACAAAAAAGAAAAGAAAAAAAGTAACCCATCCCTCAGAACAAAATATCTACCTCCTCCCCATCTTCGCCGCATGCCCATTTTCTGTTCCTCCGACCTTCTTCCTACCCCGCTTCCACGCCACAAGCCCCACATAAACCACCCCCATGAATCCCGCGATAGCGCTATAAACCGCCACCCCGGCCACAGGCACACCCTCCGTCCCGATGCCAGCAAACATAAACCCGAGTCCACCGTTGACGATCCCCAGCACAAGCATCACCCGGCCGCCCCAGCGATGCACAACGCCCATCACGCTCCCCTCGTGCGTCTTGACGTAATTCAGATGATGCATGAGGCCCAAAGCAGGCTGGAAGGCGATCAAATACCCCACAGCCACCATGCCGATGATCGGGTGGTACTGGGCGATCTTGCCAAAGTCCCTGGCGAGGGAGATGCCGATGCCAAAGCCGGCAATGGTGAAGGCCAATGTGGCCAGTTGGAGCGGGGCGTGGATGCGGGAGGCGGTCTTGGAGTATGGGATTGCGTACAGCGAGAGCGCGAAGGTTGGGAGGAGGATCACGAAGGCGATGGACATTATGATGCCGTGCACGCTGCGCTTGGTGTTGATTGTTGAGGCGGAGGGTCCACCGCCTCCTGTGCCTGTGCTGGGTTTGCCGCCTCCGGCCTTCGACAGGTCGAAGGTGAACGCGCCCCGCGCGTCGTGGTAGTCGATGGGTGCGGATGTATCGGCGGAGTTGAGCGGGGAGCCGCTCTTCATGGCCCAGATCCAGGGGCTGTTTGCGTCTGTGGGGTTCAGTTCGCCGCCCTTCCACTGCAGACAGTTGTCGCATTGCACGTTGGCGATCATCTTGCCGTCTTTAATCCCGCTGCCCTCGAGCAGGCTGATGCGCGCGTTGGGATTGTGTTCGGGCTCGATGTGGCCGGTGCCGCTGCGCGCGGAGACGGTGATGTTTGTCGCCGAGGCAGCGTAGACGACGAACATGTTTGCGCCTACCATGCCCGTCCCCTGGCCCAGGGCGAACCAGGAGAGCGAGCTGGGGGCTTCCATTTGGAAGTAGATAGGGCCCGATTTGCTGGTCACGGTGGGCGGGGGGATGTTTAAACGGTAGAGGATGCCTGGAGCCTCGTTACCTGGCGCGAATTGAGCGGTTTGGGAGAGCACAGATGGAACTGGTGGAGTAGAAGGGTCAGTATGGATCCATCCATCCTTGGGCGGGCGTTGATATCATAGGGGCGCGGATAGACGAACCGTGGGCCATAATGGCCAGTGTGGCCGCCGCCACTGAACGGGCAGAGAGTCTCATAACGAACAGCTGGTGAGTGAACAATTGCCTCTCACGAAGATTTCTGGGTGGTTGTGGGCTTCAGTCATTGAGGGGGGGGTGGTGGTTATTGTAAAAGTTGGCGGTTGGAGGCTGAGAGTCTCATACGCGCAATCCGGTTGCATTTTAGGGGTTGGCAGGCACGTGATAGTTCTTGGGGCTGATCACTTGTATGGATGGATTCCAAATAATATTTATGCTTAATATATTCGAGAGTATCGAAGAAGTGAATTAATTGGCTGTTCAATGGAGAGAGAGAGCTGATTCTGGGAATACCTTGCCATGATCAAAGTATGATGTAACTAGCGCTACATGATACAAATAATGTCATAGAACCTATAGTTGTGGTTTTATAGTTCTCCTCTGTGGCTTGATTAATCTCTGCATTATTATTAACTGACCACCCACATAGTTATTAACTATTCAATCAAACAGGTCATTCCAGTTCCTATCTTATTACTCAATACTACATAAATTAATTACAGCAGCCTCTAAAGACTTGAAGTACATAACTTCACCCCTCCCTCAGATTGGCGCTGGCATCCAGGTTTCACCCCCGTACAATATACCCCTGCGCATAATTCCAAAACATAAAATGTCCTAGAACATGGGCTAATCCATTTACCCCATTGGAAGCCTAGACAATGATGGTATCACAAAAGTATCAGCCTCACTGCTCACCACACAATTCATGTTTTAGAAGGGCTAGAACTATCTATCTATGAGTGGCACCCTTGCCGCCTGTGCTGAGCCATCCATCTATTTTGCATCTTATTGGGTTTTCCTGCTGATGCTGATGCTGCTGCGAGTCCTCATTATTGCTATGTATTTATATTCCCTCTCTAGCTTGACATTTCCCAGTGATTAATTAATACATGTAGCCATAACATAACTAAAATATTATAAACACCACATTTAGTTATTCTTTGTAAATACTCACTAACCCACCCAAGTGTTGTTCTATCGCCATCCAACGCACTGTAAATGGATAAATGGGTTGGATGATAGGGGAAATTAAAAGAAAGGAAGAGAATGGAAGACCATAGATAGCACGGGCATGAGCATGGACGTGTACGGTATGATGTGACAGTTTAAGGGGAGCAGTAAGCACGGTGCATATGTATGTCTCTTGAACGAACTAGGTATGTATTTACATTACTATAAGATTATTTATCCATCGATCCATCGCGCGGGGTCCGCAAGGTAAGGCGGGTTGACAAAGACAGGGACAGAAGAGAAGCGAAGAGAAAGAAAGGGATGTATGTATGTATGATTGGAAAGAAAAGGGAGGGAACAAAGAGATTTATAACATCAGAGGGGAAAAATTTTTTACATGGAACAAAAGCGGAGGAAATATGCAATGGAGGTAAAGCAGTGTGTATGTATGCAGTTAATGTATGGGTTGGATTTCAAGAGAGTGCGCTTCTTTTTCTTCTCCCCCTATTCATCACCACGTGAACGACTCTTCGACAAAGTCAATTACAGGCCCGTTGCCAATCCGGTGTCTAACTGACGCCCGAACCTCGTCCGCAAAAGCCCCAGGCCCACACACTGACACAGATGTCGCGCCCACGTGCTTAGGCATCACTTCATCGAGCACGACATCAGGCCGACACCGGCCGGGGAACATCTGCAGTGTCTCGCTTGGACTCGTGATCTCACGGACGCTCCGCGGTTTGCTGATGAAGAGCTTCGTAATAAGCATGTCGCGTCGGTTGGGCATCTGTAAGATCTGGTCCATGAAGCCTCGCACCCAGGTGAGGTGTTCTGTTGTTCGGACTGACCAGATGAGGTACAGCCGTCGTGTGGCGACGGTGCCGGCGGCGGCACCTTCGAGTAGTTCGCGGACGTGCATGAGGTGGTGGGTGATGCCGGCGCCGCCGGAGAAGAGAACTACGGTCCCGTAACTGGCGAAAGGGGAGGAGTGGTGTGAGCAGTACGGGCCTTCAATAAAGCCTGTTGTGTAGAGGGTTTTGTCCGGTTGGGCAAGGGCGGCGTTGTAGAGTTTTCGCGTCATCCCTGTCTGCGCGGCCATAATTAGGGTTACGTTTGTCGGCTGGAATCTGTTATTTCGGTACTCAGGGCTGTCGTCAGCTTCTTTCCTGTAGCCAGTGGGTGACGTGGTGGTTGGTGTTCTATCATGGGAGCCATTTTCTGCCCAGGCGACAGAAAAGGGGTGCGACATCCACCAGGAGATTCGTGGGAGATACGCGTAAACGTGGCTACCAGGATTGATGCGGACGTTGCGGGGGAGGAAAAAGGTCACTCGACTGGCTTCTCCAGGCAGTGCTTTCACCATAACTTGGGTCATGCCATGCCGTCTAGATACGTTCAAATGGAAAATTCGTAACACCCGAATAACTCTTTCAAGAGCCCAAAAGATGATAATCAGTTGCAACCACGCCAGTTGCGGCAGCTTGTCGACATCAAGATGAATATATATGCCTGTTATTGCCAAGAACATCCCCATTTGATGGAGGTGCAAGAAAGTTTCGTAGAACGCATGTCGGATTGCCGATGGGGATTGGAGTAGCATGAATATCATTGCTACCGTTCCGACTAGGCCAGCGGTAAAGAAGGGAACTGAACCCAAGTCTTCTATAGTCCGTTTCCAACCGCTTGCATGAACCGCGTTGGCTCCCCATGCAAGCGTATGTATGACGCTCTCCATCACTACCATCCGGCCTATCCATCTGTGCATGAGGTTGTATGTGTCGAAACTCACTTGGAGGATGCGTATTAGAGGATTATTTCGGCCTGCTAGGAGTATTAGAGGAACCATATTAATCATGGCCAGCACCCCGGATCTCCCTCTCAACTCAGCAATCAATGCACCCTTCTCGTTGACACCATAGTCGAGGATAGTGATGTAGGCGATTTGGCTGAAGAAGTACGACGAGAGCAGCAGCGTATGCAGCCGCGAGGGCAACGTCCCGACGTTCACCGCCGCCGACAGTTTAAACTCTCGATTGTGTCTCTTTCTCCCTAAGGGCGCATATATTAGGTGTTTCTTGATATCTGCCCATAGTGAGGATTCGTATGTCGCCCAAAATCGCTGCTGGCGAGGTGTAGAAGCAGCTGAGGTGGCCCGACGGATGTAGGCATGACCCATCTGGCCGAATCTTGTGAGCAATATGGCCACGCATACTGCACCGAAGGAACCGCATATTATCTGCACAAGTAAGGCATCGAATTTAACATTTACACCCAAAAGTCCTCGCGTGTACCGTGTTATGTAGGTCGTATTTCCAGAATGGGGGTAGTGGTAATTCTCCGTGATCGCCATCGAACGGAAAGAGGGATGATCGAGGTGTCGAGGAGTAGAGAGACGGGTAATGAGGAGTTTGTCCACAACGCAGCTGTCCGGAGCATGCGGTGTATGTAAAAATCCTTCCAGGGATCGTTTATGTACGGGTGTGAATCAGTATGTATTTATGAGAGAGATATTGAAAATGGAGATGATCGACAGGACGTGCGAGCTGGGCAGTCGAGCGTGGGGGGCAGCGAGAGGAACCGGATAACGCAGGCTTGGGATACCGATAACGGCCCAGGCGGATGGCCAGGGCGGGAAAGGGAACGAGAACGAGAACGAATGTGTTGTATGCAAGAGTGAATATTTCAAAGTGACTGCCGAGATCGAATCGTGTCAAACGGAATGGCCAATAGACAGCCTGACAAAGGAGAAAGCAGAGTCTCCCCGTTTCCTTCTGGGGGGCTCTGTATCAACAATGGCAGCTCCCTGGGGATTGGGGGGATGGTATCGGTCTGTGCCTCGGTGGAATCCTTGTCGAATATCGGAGCGGGACGGAGTGTTCCATAAAGGATGCAGTATGCAGACAATAGACTAGAGCACAAAGCGATTGTCTGAGGATAACTTCACGGAATCTACCATTGAAGAAATGTTCATTAGTCCGCTTGGATCAGAAGATAAAGACGACAGTTGTGGGGACAGGCAAATTCACTCACTGACAAAAATAACAGACATTATGAACAGAGACAGCAGACAGGAACAGCAAAGGGGAAAAATGAGTGTGGAGGAGGCTGGCAACAGTGAATGAGAGAGGGAGAGAAAGGCAGAGATTTGGGGGGGAGAAGAGCGAAGCGAGGAGTGAGGTTGAGAATTGCCCAAAACGGCGATGGGTGACTAGTTTCTCCGCGATGTTCAGGAACCCGCCAGCAACAACAAGTTACAGCACAACGCAGCGCAGCGCGAGAGGACACCGGTGATGATAAGGAAACTGTCTGATGCTGCCAGACGACGGACGGCGCCCAATATTAGGCCACTCTGCTGGATCAGGGGAGGGAAGATCCGAAGGTCGTCGATGTGGTACGAACTGCGCCTGTGCGAATCTCACCATGATGGACGGGATCATCGCCCCTTGTCCTCCCCACCAGCTGGCAGCAGGGTAATTCCACTCTGCCTGAGCGCGTTTCTCACACGCACCGTTCCCGTATCATCTGGCCAGCTGGAAGCCCAATTTGGTGGCTCAACCATCGGAAAACGAGGCCAAAGAGGGTCTGCGGAAGGGAGGGCCTTGCTTCCAGCGCCCCGTCGGGCTGCTCTGCCAGCTGGAAACATCCGACTAAATGCTTGGTGTCTTCTGGGCTCTTCTTAGGTGCTTGGCCAGGGACAGCAGCCTCGTACGACAGCTCACTATTCGCTGGGCTCGAGTCTGGTGGAAGCTCGCTCTGCCAATGGATTTGTTCATTTTCGCCAAACTGACACAAACGCCACGTCCAACAACAGGGGAGTGGCCCTATTTCTGCAGGGCACAGGGTCCTTGAGCTTCTTACTGGCTGGGACCATGAATCAGCCCCGGAACTCACCCAGAGATCTAAAATCTAGTGGCAAAAGAGGAATGTTTGAAACACCCGACCCTGAGCTTATTCTACTGGCCAGTGGCAACCCAATATGTTCCCAGTCTCTCCCAAAAACGGCTGGCTCGCTTGTCTACGCGCATTAAACGTTAACTCCCGCGTTTCATGTTTCAAACCAGGAATAGCTTTGTCGCGGGAATTGCCCCGACCAAACGGTTGGGTGCCACCAGTCTCGACTCGAGAATCGAGTTGCCGTTCCTCAAAGGTTTCAACGGCGTTGGTAAGACATTGTATTATTCGATGACACAAACTGGAGGAACCTTTATGGTCTTCATGGATTTACTAGTCACGGAAAATGTGGACTCCCTGTCAAATTCTTGCGCAGCATTTGGCAGCCCCATCCTCGGGGCCAAAATTGATTGTGTTTGACGATAAGGGACCGAGCACTGCGAGCTGGGCCCTTGCGGGGCGATTAATCTATTCCAACTGTGATACGGATACTGCTTTTACCGATGGCTCCCTCCTCTGTAGAAACATCGTATTCCCCAAGCATGAGGACTCGAGCTTGACGAGGGTCACCATAGTATTTCCGATAATTCTCCAGCCAAGAAACACCAGGGCAAGCCGCCGTGAAGAAGCTGTGCCGCCTGTCCAGGAAACCATGCCAACCACGTCACTCTCAATCTGACAACGGTGCAGTGGTCTGATGGGAATATCGGCTTCTTTGTGGAGCAACCATAAATAACGGAAAGTCTATCTACCGACTAACTATTCGAGGAATGGCTTTATCGTCATGTTTCGGACGGGTCTGCCGTGCATCAATTAAGGAATCCCCATACAGCGTGCTACTTGAGTTGCTGTTGTAAATTTGAAACTAATAAGTTACAACTGGCTCTCCAGCATCCGCCTCGTTCCCCTTGGCTTCCCACAGCCCATGCGGGCCCGAAGGGCACAATACTTCTCACCGTCCCATCCAGCCACCATCAACACAAACTATTTCTCCAGATACATAACTGCTCGCTTCGCTAGCCAAAAACACCACCACCCCCTTGAAGTCGTCGGGTTTGCCCCACCTTCCCGCGGGGATTCGGGCCATAATACCACTGTTCCGCCCTGGGTCATTAATCAACGCCACGTTCATATCAGTGTCAATATAGCCAGGCGCAATCGCATTCACTGAGATTCCCTTGGATGCCCACTCGTTTGATAACGCCTTGGTGAGCTGAGCCACGCCTCCCTTTGACGCGGCGTATGCGGGAACCGTGATGCCTCCCTGGAATGAGAGGAGAGATGCAATGTTAATAATTGCCCCCCGTCGACTAGATTGGAATGTCGTTGGGTCACGAGCCAGCAGATATGCGCCAAACTCTCGACAGAGAGTGAAAACTGATGTCAGGTTGATTTGGAGGACCTGGAGGAGTAAATTATCAGTCCCGCACCTGATTAAGGAAATACAACGAGCTACTAAACACGCTGGGAGCACGGTATCAAATGCCAACTTGTAGAGCATGGAGGGGAACCATGAAATGAATGGCGGGGCATTGACGAAACGAAAAGAAAAGAAAAAGAACATCAAGAGAAGAAATTCTCACCTCATCCCAATCCCCATCCGGAAATCTCTCGCTTGGATGCCTTCTTTGAACCCCGGCACAGTTCAGCAGGATCTCCACCTGCCGTCCATCTCTGACAATGGCGGGAATTATCCCCGCCACGGACTCCCGATTCGAAAGTTCCGCAACGTAAATTGATGCTTTCCTCCCTGTCCGACTAACAATCTCGTCACGAGTGGAGGTATTGCTTTCGTCTCTCTATCTAGGGGTGAATTTGAAACACCCGCGCAGTAGTTAGCTTTGGGTTCCGTTCTTTCGGCATAGGTTCCAACGTATTCCTTCCCGATGTTCCAGCGTGGCGCTTCCGGCCCACGCCATTCGGATGCATGATATTGACTATTCCGTCCGCCCCCCGCTCCGGACCCAAATAGGCAAGGAGCCAGAAAGGATGTGGAAGCAGAAAGAAGAAAACAGTAAAGGTGGCGTAGGTCATGCGTATCAGTCAGCCACGATTGTTTCTTCTCTTCGAAAAGAGCCATACTTAATTGCATCGCCAATGCCGCCACGAAAATGCAAGAGCAATCAATATCAACGAGAGGGGGGGGGAAAAGAAAAGCCACAGCGTCTCGTTCCTCTGGCACGCGGAGTAGTGGCCTCAACTGCCGAACAAACGTATTGCCAGAAAAAACCAGGCATACAGAATCCAGTATTCCCCATCCATGGATGAGGCGTCAAGAATGGGCAAAGCTGGGTAAGACAGGGCCAGTTTGCAAGGCATGCAGGCAACGCAGGGCAGCAATCAATGCAAGCATCGCATCTCATCTCATCTGACCCATAACTGCCGTGCCCAACACATTCTCAACATCTAGGAGCACGCGATGGCGGAAAAATGAATGCATCGTACGATGAAGCCATGTAATAATAACAATAATCAAAGGCGCTCTCCATCCGACCTACCCACCCATCCATCCATCCGTTGACCACTCATTCATTCCCCCACCCACCCACCCACTCTAAACACAAACAGCAAAAACTAGAAGACAGAAAAAAGCCACTCACCTGAACAAGAATAATATCCGCCCCAGCCTCCGCCAGCGCCAGCGCCATCGCCCGTCCGATACCCCGCGTTCCGCCGGTAACCAAGGCTGTCTTTCCCTCAAGCGAGAAGAGGGAAAATACTGAGCCGGCCGCAGGTGGTGCTGGTGCCGGGGCTTCTGCGGATGATGCCATGATTGACCGGGTGGTTTATTTAGTGGTAGATGCTGATGCGGTGCTGCGTCGGAGAGATGTGCCGAAGGCTTGATTGATTTGCTTAATTGATTGATGGTGTTGGGCTGGGGGTAAGCACGTTTAATGCGGGAGATCCCAAGGCCAGGGGAAGAAGCGGGTGACGAGGGTTTATTCGTGTTTTTGTTTGAATTGGGTCGATTTTATTTATTAACGGTGTGGATGGGATTGGCGGGCGGGGCGGGGGGGATGGAAGCATGGACAAGTTAATAGAAACAAACGTGCGGGCGGTGGGGTTGGCGATATATTCTTAACGGTTTTAGCAGTCTAACTACCGGCATCAATGTCAACCCAGGGCAAATGAGTGCTTGGAAATTTAGCAGAGGAAGATTCTGAAAAATGATGTCGTTTTTGCCTCTTTATGTTTCTCTCTTGTCAATTGCCGACATGTCTCCTCAAGACGGTTGATACGCCGACGATCGATTGCCGTGGGCCAGCCGGATCTTCGGTGTGGGGTGGATGGAGAGAGAGGGAGGGTCGCCCGGCCATATGGAACAAAAGGAAAGCTTGGCAGAAAATGATAGAAACAAGCTTTATAAAAGTTATTGATTGAAGCTGGGATCCATGGTTATTAGTTAAATGTAGGATGGATCAGGGAACAAGTTAAAAACATGCAAATGTGTCCAAAAGCTTTTTTCTACGGGCCTTTGCATGCCAGTGGTCTTGTACAGTAGGTTAGCTATAAGGTTATTAACATCCATATGATACTAGTATATACCAGGGATATCTTGTCCTAGACAAGAATTTGGCATTTAGCTATGCTGAATTAATAGTATATCTATAAGATCACACGATGTCAAACGGGGTGCGTGTTGGTGGCTAAATGTAGCGCTTGTAAAGAGGTATTCATTCATTTGGCAGTGAAGTAATATAATGGGCAAGGGGGATACTCTTCCCACATTCTCTCTTTCAATATTTCATCCCGGAAAAGAATGATAGAACGACTCCTGGATAATCTATGGAGAATATAGAAGATAGGATCGTTCGAAACTAGGGGTGAGCAATGTGATCAACTTCACCAGTCCAAGGGTTTCCATGGACTAGAAGTCATCTTTAAAAGGACGCTGGGGTGAGAATAGAGTAACTCAGCTGCTACCACGCCTTAATTTAGGGCAAATAAAATGTCCTATAGCTGCCGATTCAGCCTCGCAGTGATGTATTCGGCATCCGAATTCATCTTCTGTTAAAGGGAATATTGCCATGTCAGGAGATGTCAGGATGCTATTATCCGGTCAAGTTCCCCTTTCCCGGAAGTACTGCCTTGCAACGAGTACAGCAGCTTTGTTAGCAAAATTCCTGACCGCAAAATCCATCCATGTTGCCTTCACAGAAATAACGATAGCAGTTCCTTGGGGGACGGTGATGCTTTCCTATTGCTGACCAGACAAACATACGATATTAGGTATCCCCAGCTGGTCTTCCAGTACGAAAATTGGCGCAAGTTAGAAAAGTGTGCATGGCATGTGCTGCAAATACTTCCGAATAAGCTCTGCTCGGGTCGTAATCATGGATGATTTGGACCATAACTCAGGCCGACAGTAGATGCAAGCTGTCCTACTCGACTATGAGAGACAAGCAGAAGTATTTTCAGAGGTCCGCCGGGTCAATAACGCATGCTCTTCAGATGTTCTTTTTGGGATCGCCCGTATGCGTCGGGTAGGATTTCCAGGGGTATCCAGTCCTTTTCGCAAAACCCCTCTTTGCGCAGTGCATTTTGACATGAGCAAATATCCGTAGCTAATTGATAATCACTTTTCTCCTCCCTTGAAAAATTGCAACCGGGAAGCTTCTATATGGGAAATTTGCACTTAACCATGGCCCGGGAATTGATTATAATTCACCAATTCGAATTCTTTCCCATGTCACCGCCTCTAGTTCTCTTGGAAAATAATGTGGGCACGGTATCAATCGAGGAAAACTATCGCGTTTCCGTCCGGCGCCCAGAACGAGTGGCCTCTAATGGCGCGAGAGATGGCAGAAGGACCACATATGCTCTATAAATGCGTTCCATCAGCCTGCCGCGGGCGGTCAAGGCAAAACCGTTTAACCCACGCGGCCACCCGGAGCCTCGTTGTCGTAAGGGATTTTGCGGACATTTGCAGCCAGAGCAGCAGGCGTCTAAGACAGCGATTCAGTCATGTTCCTCTATGCTGCCACTGCTAGAGCTGTCCAACTTGATCATGATAGCATCATTCAAATATGGCCCAAAGTGGGGTTGGACGCAGGGGAATAATCAAATCTCAAATTGAATCTCGCTACATGATAGCTCATGTGAGCATAGGCTTCCCGGCCGTAGAGAAAAGTAGAGCCCAAAAGGGCTCAGACAGCAAGGGAGCAGAAACTGCGGTTTGCAGATAAATAAAGGCTGATATATTTCAGGCCCTGACCAGACGACCAACCAAGCTATCAATTTTGCTCGTCTACCACTTGGGTAAATATCTTCGTCATTGGCTTTTGTATGGAAAAAAAAAAAGAAAAAACGGACGAGAGATGGTGGTGTTGGGTAGTTCGCCTAGAAGTGAGGCCTGAGCACCGCGTGTGGGCGTCTAATTAAGCGGAGCAATGCTAACTTTAGTGGCCATCCGCCCCTATCTTTACTAACGGGTTCTCTCCCCTATCTGGGGCCATTGATGAACCCCCGGACTTTTCACGCTACTGGTTTCTCCTTATCGGATGGATTATGCCTCATGAATATCTCTTGCTTCACTCTTTTCACGTCGACTGATTATTTGCCACAATATTCAATGTCAAGCTCGAGATCCAAAAGATATAAACAACAAAGAACCCTTCGAATAATGCAAGAAGCTGCTTAACTACCACCTGAAAGAACATCTCTCAATCGAAATATCCAAAAATAACTTGGGGTTACATACATGAGAAAACGCAACCCAAACGTGTTACATTGCTCCTTTCACCGTGGCGGAATCCTTCTATCCAGATTCCACAATCCCCCAGCATCCTTCGCAACAAAGCAACAAAGCACCATGTTTATAAAGCCGTCGAATATTCACACACAGACAAAGAAACGAACACCTTACTTCCTTAGTTGTATGTAAGGTCCCGTTCATCCAAGTTCATCCTCGCCTTGTCGCGGCCCTTGCATACGTCACTTGAATAACTGCTTGTCTTTGGCATTAACTCCCCCTTGCATTATCCGGCACAATCTCTAGGACCCTACCTTATTTGCATAGTGACAAATTCAACAGAGCTATATCCCGGTTCTTTCTGCTCATTGTACGCTACCCAACGTTTCATGTCCCCCTGAATATGCTGAAACAAAACAACGGAAGAGGAGTCTAAACCCCATATGCAGGCGCCGAATATCCCTCCTCCCGATTGATACTAATTGACATCCATTGAGAACACAGCGCCCCATGACGTCAAGCGCCCGTATACCACCCCTGGGACCAAAGAAAGAAAGGAAAAGAAAGGCGAGAGAGAAGTAAACAAAAGAAGGGAACCTCCCCCCCTGCCCTACCCGTTGCATCTCCATCCAATGTAGGTACGCAGCAAGCGCGCGTTCGCACTGCTACCTTACCCTGTATCTGCATATCCATGCTGTGCATTTGCATGCAACTACATACAACATACATAAACCCCTGCCACGTTCCGCCCATATATCCTACCCTCTGCCCCCGGTTGGTTTCCCTCCTCCCCCCAACCTCCTCCGCCCCCCTCCACTCCTGGTTCCCGCCATGCAGGCTTCCGTCCCAACATCCACACATACACAGATACATACATACGCATATTCTGAAATTGAACATTGGGTCTAAACGCCAACGTCACGGGAGGATGCGGATGCCCCAGGCCGGAACTGGAAGTGAGCGGGTGGGTGGGGTTTGAGATGGGGCTGGGTTGGAGGTTTGTTTGGGGGGGGCATATTTCGATACGCTATGTATGCTATGTTGGTTGGGCTGGTGGCTTTACTACAATGTTTGAGAGGGTTCGAGGGGTGAGGTAGTAATAGGAGAGTTCAGTTAGTGAGGATATAGAACGTTCTCGTAAGTTGTGAAGATGGATGGATGGGTATAATCTCTATGCAATATATTCTCCGGTGGGGAGGGGTGCGTAGTTAAGCCGTAAATAGATGAAAATAAAAATAAAAATAAACGAGCAGACCCCTTTCTTGAGGTTAATTATTAGTAAACTAGCCGTTCATTCAAGTTCTATTCGTGCTAGTTAATTCAAAGTTGGTAACTGTCTGTCTCGGAAATGGCAGGAGATATCCCCCCCTCCAGGGCTCCATTGCTTCTCTCCTTCTAGCGTTTTCCCTCTCTCTTCACCATCACCCAACTATTCCTAGTATCTACCCACCCCGGCAATCACCCCGGCAAATCACCCGGCTTGTGTGAAGTATATGAAATGCCATATCGTCGGCTATTGAAAACCCCCCCATCGGCAATTGAAAAACAACACCAACTTCAACCTTCTCCCTCAACAATTATGCCACCACTCCCGTCCGCTCGCTTCTTTTAACCAACTCTAACCTCGATATACATGCTAAAATCAGGGGCCTAGGGTAAATTGGAAATTGTCTGCAAATCGTGGTTATTACATACTCCCTAAATATCATCATGTTATGGGTCCCGGAGCGGGTGCGGCGCGCATCAAGCATAAGTAGGTAGAGGCATAAATAAGGCAGGGTGGGATTTCGAGAGAAACGAAACCAGAACCAGAGCTATCTATGGCTAGCTATGGCTATGGCGGATGGAGTTATTCGAATGGTAAAGAGTTTGTGGAGCTGCCTTGGTTTTTGATGGAGGTTAGAAACTCCTGCATAGTTGGGTTCATGGAGGGGGTAAAGGGGGGGAATTTGCAGTATGGGAGATGTGAAGAAGGGATGTTGGTTGGTGGAGAGTTTTCCTTCTTCATTCGTCAAAATTTAAGGGGGTCGGTAGTCTGTAGATGACTGATTGATTTATTAACTAGATGATTGATTGGATGGGCTGAGCTATCCGTTCAACTTGTTTTGGGAGTTCGGGAGTTCCGAGTTCGGGAGCCAATGGAAATCTAAAAAGATAAATCCGAGAAATCTGTTCTGGGGGGGGCTTTTTTTTTGTCCATATTCCGTTTGAGGTAGGGAGATGCGTGCATCATTTTTTGTTGATACCAAAGGATTATTAACTAGGTTCTCGCCCTGATCAACTTTCCATCGCGTTCTCGAGTCCCCAGGATACGACTCGTCTGGCTATATAGACTGCGTTGTTTATTTTTATACTTTCTTTATGCTCCCCATCCTACCCTATTGCTTCCCTGCGTTCTGTTTCACTATGGTTTCTAACTTTGGGTGCTGAGTTCAGTGCTATCAGTACAACCAATCCCATGCACCATTGTCTAGGTTGGTGTATATCAGACCACATAGTAGAGCAAAGCAAGCAAAGCACCCCCGTTCATTCGCGTGGAGTCGTTGAATCCTGGAGGAACGTAAAGTTTGAAAGGTGCCACTGGGTCGACCGTTACGGAATCCGGTGAATCCATTTGGATAAGGAGTGTTGGGATGTAGAGAAGGGAATACAACAGCGAATGAAGAATTAATCGCGTTGGCTAAATTGTCACTGCCTTGACATAAAAGAATTGGGGGAGGTACAAAAGGTTCGAATTCGCTGTATCAACGTTGAACCATCACCAGGTGTAACACTGGGTTGCGGGGTGTGCAAAGAGCTGGCATGGAGTGAGCTCAAGCCAAATTTGATGAATATGTTCGGAGCAATGTTCCCAACAATCAAAATAAGACACAGGTTAGGCTCTGGAGAGGCCATGGTGAGGCGATATCTGCCCTTTGCAGCGCATTAAAAGAGGCAAATAGCCTGATCCCATGTATCATGTATGCCACGGAATGATGAAGTGGCTGGATAATTTTCATGCAGTGGCGTCAGAATAGCCCTCTTGGTGTCCGCGTTTGCCAAAGCGTATTCTGCAGATGGTACGGAGATTATTCCAAGTACTCTGTACTGCAGATGAATGTCTCACTTGTTGCGTTGACTGCGGGCATGTTGCTCAGATATAACAGGCAAAATGCAGTGGTATTAAACTTGTTTATGCTCTTTGTGCTGTTAGAAACACATTTGGCAACATCATTGGTGGGCATTTGTCGCTGCATGAGAGCCTGGGGCGTATACCAGCGAAGCCATTGGAGTGGATAAAATTTGTCTGGGCGTCATGCTATCAATTGGTGGCTTTATTTCGTGCCCGGTACATGTGCCTTGTGAGAATCCGGGGGATAACGGGATGCCGTACGTCGCGGGGCCGTTTTTCGGGGTTCAGCTTCTGGAAGATACCCTTCCTTGCCAGAGAAGGAGTTAATTCCGGTCAGTCTCCCGGCTCTTCTGCCATGGCTGTAACTAGCATAACTTTACAGTCGTTAGCGCTCCTCGAAGAAATTAGAAGGACTCCCTCTGTTTGCAAATCCCTCGTCGACTGAGACCCTCCAACCCAAATGGGATACTTGAGGAATGTAGATGGTGCCAGCAGCATCACATTGCGAACCAGACGAGAGGGCAGAAGTTAAAAAAAAATGCTCGAGTCCGCTGCATAAACCTGGAAAACTCCTCGCCGACACTCTGGCCCCCTGTCCATTCAGATCTCGATCTGGGATTTCTCCTCCCCTCGAGGTCTGCAAGTGGCGGACTCCCCCTCCGATTCTGCATAGACAGACAAAAGAAAAACAAAACCAAGGGAGGCCCGTGTAACGGCCACTGCCTGACTCGGTTCTGAAGTCAATCAAAGCGCAGAGACGAGGACTTCTGACCACGGGTACTTGCGTGGTGGCTTGCTGTTGGGGTCTGGATCTGGACATCGAGGGAGCGGGAGTGCAGCTGGCTGAGGACTGAGAGCCATGATTTTGGGTCCAAGCAAAGCAGCGAGAGCATCCAGAGCTGCCTCTGCTGGCAAAGGGTTTCCAGTTTCCAGCGTTGAATTGGAAAAAGAAATATGCTGGAGGTGCAGGACAATGCTGTAGAACCACCTCCAGCGAGCCACAGATGGAGGAGCTGGGAGTCCAAATGAATATGATATGGATAGGGATTTGATACATGCCCTCTCATTGCTTGTGCCAGTGCTCGTAGTTGTAGTTATTGTAGTTAGTAACTGGTTAATAACAGTTGGGTGGGAATGTTGGATATTTATCCAGACGACACTGTTGGTTTCAGCCAAATCCAGCGGCTGTTAGGGCCTGCTCGGGCGTCCAATCACCGCCCGCCGCCCTCCACGACATCTCCAAGCCCTCCCCGAACCTCGCGGGTTTGGCACCGCAAACAACTCCCGTCCCGTCCCAGACTTCGCGGCGTCTGAGTGGCCCAGCTGGAGCCCCCCGGCTTGGTGTGGGGAAGACGCGCCCATCTCAAATAGCTAAATATCGCATCGCACGACTGGCCAGCGTCTCTTGCGGACTCGGGCTGCTGGTTGTGCAACCTGCTCCCACCGCACGCACGCAACATCCCAAAGCCTCAAAGCCCCCATCCAATGCCAAGCCGGCGAGCTGCATCTCCAGCAAAGAGGTGGGTGCGAAAGAAGAGCGAAATGCTGGCTTAATGCCGCCGGTTCGCAGCTCCAGTTGAGAAAGCGTCTTGTGGTCATCCTCCTTAAGCAGCCATGCTCTCCGCCGCCCACAATGGTGTAGCCAAAAAGGTTACAAAACAGAAGTCGAAATCCTATCCCGAGCACCTCATGAAGCGTGTCTCGAGAGCCTGTTTGCACTGTCGACAGCGCAAATCTAGATGCGATTTGTGAGTTGCTTCGAGTTCATCGCAATGCGATCTGCTCTGGCCCCTGAAGAGCACATATCGCCCTGCCCTAGATGTATTGCTGGCGAGCAGGACATCTCTGACTGATATTCGTACACAGAGACAGTAGCGGCAGCCCCGGAACCCCGCCTTGCCAACGCTGCCTTCGAGACCGCCGCGAGTGCGTTCTAGGGAGCTCAAACCGTGGTGGACGTCGCATCCGGAAACCCAAGCTCACCAGTCTCGATATAGATTCCAATTCCTCTCCTACAAAAATCATGCAACTCGCTCCCAGCAGTGGATCGGTTCCCCCAGATCACCGTCCGTTCTCGCAGTCATATCCTCCAGACCATTATGTACGATCGGATCCACCTACGGCCTCCACGATCAACATGGACGACGATGATTCGGGATCTACTACCGACAGCGCCATTGGATCTGTTCCGCGAAATCCATCCGATGCATGGCAGTGCTTAACAAACGTTGCTAAACGGGGCGCAGAAACCGCGAGTCTTGACAAGGCTGGGGACCACTATTCAGAGTCTACAAGGCGCATCAGACTGAGCGGGGACAATGACACAGAGCCCAAAGAATCTGGTATACAGGCATATCGTCTGGTTCAGAATAGATTCCTCTCGCGTGAGACTGTTTCCCATCTGGTGACGCGATATGCCGACAATTTTCATCCTTATCTTCCTCTCGTTCCACGCAAATACTTCGATCCCGCTTCGCTAGACTTGTTTGCTTCCGAGGAGAAACATCTACTAACCGCGGTTCTCACAATTGCGTCGAAAGATCTAGTGGACTCCCCTCATGTTCATGAAGTTTGCTCCAAGTATATGCATGAACTCATATCCGGGATTGCTGCTGGCACAGACTGCGACGTCGAGGCAGTCGAGGCATTATTGATCCTGGCTGAATGGGAACCTCAAGGATTACGGCCAAAAATCGAAGCAGTAGGGCGTGGTGAAGAGGATCGAGCAGCGTGGATGCACGTTGGATTGGCCTTACGATCAGGATACTTTCTTGGTCTTGACCGTACTTCTTTCAGAGGCGATATTGCGAATGACGCCCGAAGCGATGGCCGTAAACGGCTTGCATGGGCCAGTTGCTACATTTCAGATCGATTGATATCTGTTCGTATCGGAAGGGCATTCTGGTCTCGAGGCCCAGGCCCTATGACTGGACTTTCTCCACAGGATTTTCCTTCCCTACAACCTCTCTCGTCCGCGGATGAAGACTATGCCCAGATCTTCCAAGCCCTTCTCGATCTCACGCAACTATATGGCAACGTCCATGATGTTCTTTACTCGGGAATGCGCACTAGCAACCAGATGATGCTGATGGGCGATTATGTAAAATATGTCGACGATTTCAGAAACGCTATTGAACGCTGGGACAGGAATTGGGGCTCATTGAGTTGTAAGTCCACTCCTCCCTTCATTTCCTCGCCAACTAGTTTACTAATACAAAATGTACAGGCTCCCAGCATATCAAAGTGACTCTCCAGATGTCTTACGAATATCTTAGATTGTATACAAACGCATTTGCATTTCAAGCCGCTATATCACAAGCACTTACGGACAAACCCAAAGGCGACGCCCACACCCAGAGAGAGCACCTGCGGGCAGCATTTAGCAACGTTGCGTCTATGCAGGATGCGCGGTTCATATATGCATCTGTTGATGCTGCGAAAAAATACCTTACCATTTTGACTAATTATGTTGATCCCGAGAAACATCTCCACTATATGCCGCTGCGATATTACCTGTAAGCTACTTCTATTTCCTGTTGAGGCGTTGGCTAATCACCTTCCACCTACAGATATAGCATCTATGCAGCAGTATTTTTGTACAAGGTATGTCTCAGCTGGCTTTGTTCTTCTAGTGCCAAAGTTCGAGCAAGTTCGCTAATTTACCTACCCAGGCCCGGTCTTTTGGTGTAATGGATGCCCAAGAAGAGCTCGGGGTACGAGATCTAATCAACCTCACTACGAATAAACTACATAGAGCCAGTGCGGGACCCGACGATATTGGTTCCCGCTATGCAAGGCTTCTCGAGCTTCTCTGGAAGCCCAAAACCTCACCATCGATGACTACCCAGGAACTACCACGCCACGATGAGGTGCCCCCAGCAGGGGCGGTTTCCTCCAGCCGGCTGGAACCGCCATACGTGCAATACAGCCCAATGAATTTCTCCTGGCTAGATCTAGAGGCTGTGGGTGACTACGTCTCCGGTTACCAGATTACAAATCCCAACATTGTGGCTATGAATTCGTTTCAGCAAGCTGGGCCATATCCAACGGGATCAGACGGTATATGGCCCATCCAAAACTACCATATTGATCCCAGCGGAATGCTATTTTAAAAAATAATTGGGATTCTTTAGCCCCTTGCCAGCCGCAGAGCATTCTTTTTGGAACGACCACAAGGCGCAGACGATTCGCGATTACCTGCTCGCGTTAACTTCCTAGTTGGGAATGAGGGGTGGGGGTTCCCGTATGCGGGGGAACTTCCGTCGTTGGTGTCACAGAATTACCGAATCCTCGTCCTGCATGCTTTTCCATGATCATGACATGATGCTCTGCGACTCGTTGACCGTGCTTCTTCTTTGTCGGACTTCCTAATTACTATTGAGTTGGACAAAACCTGCCATTCTTTGAACCCCTCATCAGCCTGTCACAATGGCTTCCCTCAACGACATAAATGGTCGTCTAGCTCTGATTACTGGAGCCTCTTCGGGGTCAGTACAATTCATCCAGAGCCAATAAATCGCCAGCCGGTATATTGACGCGCAGTGTTTTCCCGGACCCAGCATAGGTGCAGCATGTGCCCACAGATTGGCGCAACGAGGCGTCCATCTCGCGCTGACATACTCGAAGAACCTCGACGGGATGCGTGCAGTAGTCGATGAACTCAAGTCGCAAAGTTTCAAAGCAGGAGGATTGTCATTACGCATTTCAGTACACCAAGTTGATGTCGCAGAAGCGGAACAGATCACCCGAATGTTCGACGAGATCGTAGACGAGCACAAGCAGACACCCGATATCCTCGTCTCAAATGCTGGCTATGGCAAACGGCTTCCACAGGTATGGGATATATCACTGGAAGAGTTCGATTACACGATCAATGTGAATCTACGCGCATCATTCATCCTAGTCAAAGGCGTCGTGGAGCGAATGAAAGAGCAACGGTGGGGGCGTATCGTGTTCATGTCGTCCATCGCAGGCTATGGAGGGGGGATCAACGGTTGTCGTATGTGCAGGAAATTGCTACTAGGTGCATCGTCGCCATGCTAACTTTCTCCCTACGAAACGATAGACTATGCAGCTTCGAAAGGTGGCATGACCGGCATGATGAGGAACCTCTCCACTCGCCTAGCCGAATATAACATCAGCGTCAACGATGTTGCTCCCGCCATGATTGGCGAGACTGGGATGATACCCAACGCCCAAGCCATCCCGGAAGTCGCGGCTGGTATACCCTTGGGAAGGCTGGGGACAGTTGCGGAGGTCGCGAATGTGGTAGAGATGTGTGTGACGACGGGATACCTGACCGGGCAGAGTGTGCTTTTGGCTGGGGGGTTGAAATGAAGGGTACTTTTAGTTTCCTCTTCCTTTTCCTTTTCTCTTTTTGTCACCTAAATGGGACAGTTCCTTTGTCAGGGGTGCATTTCCACGTATTGCTGAAGGGCGGTTCAGCCGGATTTTAATTTCTAATTCCTTTTTCTCCTCCCCATGTCCGTCTAGTATTGCATACCTAAGATACTCTCTGAGGCAGTGAATGATAATACCCTTCCAAATACATATCCACATAAACTTATCTACAATTTCCCTTCCTCCTCACCCCTACCCACCCCCAACAACAGCAACCTTAACCACCGCCCTCCCCTCCCCATCAACCCCCTTCCCCGCCAACTCAAACGCCCTCACCCCCTCTTCCAACGGCACCCTATGCGTAACCACCATCTCCGCAACGCCCTCCAACTTCCCTCCCGCCAACAACTCCACCGCCTCGGGATAACACCGCCCATCATACCGAAACACACCAATCAAATCCACCTCGCGCAACGCCGCAGCTGACAGCGGGATATTCGGCTGCGGCGCACCACCCATGCCAATCTGCACGACCGCGCCCCCGGGGGAAGTGGCGTGGATGGCAGTGCGCACGCAGCTCGCGACGCCCGTACAGTCGTACGTGCGACTAAAACCATGCGGGAGGGAGAAAGTTGCCAGGAGTGTCTTTGCAGCCGCGACATCAGGATCCTCGTCCGCGTCCTCCGTCGTCTGCACCGCGATCTTCGGCAACAGGAACGTCTTCACCTTCTTCCCCTCTGCAGCAAGCGGCAAGGCCGCCGCAATCGCCAACCTCGCCTCGTCGATATCCGCAATCACCAGCGTCGTGAAATGCTGCGTAGCCGCCAGCGCAGAGAGCAGCAGTAACCCGATCGCGCCCGCGCCGAAGATCAGCGCAGCTGTCTCTTCCCCCTTCGGCGTGGACCGTGCAAGCTGCACATCCTCCACGCTCGGCGGCCGCGATCGATGAATCGCATGCAAACACACCGCCAACGGCTCCACCAACGCACCCTGCACATCACTCATCGACCCCGGCAGCAAATGGCACATTTCCGCGGGGTGGTTGGTAACAGTCATCAGCGTGCCGTCGAGATGCGGGAAGGTCTTTGCTGAGCTGCGGAAGCGCAGGTCCGGGCAGATGTTGTAGCGTCCACGGAGGCAGAGGGTGCAGGTGCGGCAGGGGAGGCCGACTTCGAGGGCGACGCGGTCACCGGGGGAGAAGGTGGTTACGCTGCTGCCGAGGGCGGTGATGGTGCCGGCGGATTCGTGGCCGAGGACTAGTGGGGAGCGCAGTTGGAATGAGCCGTTGCGGCCGTGGTGGTAGTAGTGGAGGTCGGAGCCGCAGAGGGTTGTGGCGGTGATGGAGATTTGGAGTTCGTGGGGGAGGGGGGGTGGGGTGGGGCGGGGTTCCTGGGGGGGGTTAGTTTGTGTGTTTTTTTTAATGGGTTTGTTGGTTTGTTTTTTGGATTGTAAGTTGTATTTCGATATGTATATAGATATATATGCATTTTATCAAAAGCCGGAAAAGGGGGACATAGTTGGACATACCAATCGGAGGTCTTTTGCGCCATGAAGCACAAGAGCCGTAGAAGCTCTGCTGGCGGACTCAGCCATGGTGCTGATATCAAACAATAACTATCCAACCGGATTCCAGGTATCGTCCGTCGTGGGACGAGTATTTCCTAACTGCTACTGCGCATCCAAACCCGTAGTCTCTCTCTTTCTTTTGATATTGGTCAGTTCAAGTTTTCAAACAAACACGACGCCGGGAAAAGCCCCGAAGCAAGCGGGAAGCATCACGTACTGATAATCCTTTAACTTGGGTTTCTACTGTATGACATGCGTGTGTTGGCGGTGTTTGTGCAAGTATGTATGAGCTCGAGGCACCCGGTTGGACGGGGAGAAGACGGGAAGATATATCTATATCCTCTATATATAGTGAACAATGGCGAACATGCGGGGTGCAGCCGGGCTACAGCTGCATATAAAAACACAAACTCGACTCCAAGAACCAATCGCTGGATGAAACGATGATGTAGATAATAGTATATGTTCTGGCAAGCTTATCGATAAATAAATAATAAATCAATCAACCGGCCGGGAGGGACAGCCGAGCCCTAATAAGTCGAACTAAATAAATAACCGGCTAGATTTCTTGGAATGCCCCGCCATTAGTTAGATTTCAGTTGGAGAATTGATGTAGCATGAATCCACCTCCATTGCCGACGCCCAGCTTGGCTAAAGCTTTCAATATCCGACATCGTCATGGGCATGGATGTATGGATGTATGGATGTACGAGCAGAGCCAAACAGTGCGGAAGCACAGAGTCGAATTGCTCGCTGTTTCATTTCGCCACCGCGTCTGTCTGGCTCGTATATCCCCGGGTTAATCAATGCCAATTTCCAGTGTCAAAAGAAAGACAAAATATTGGATAATTCGTGATCTGTTTCAATTGCCGACGATGCTTTCTTTCGTCTATTATTATATAGTGGCGAAGCTCACTTTACTTTCCACCTCTCGGCTCTATCTATCCCGGTATACCCCCGAACTAAATATCCACATCAACCAGCCCAGACACAACAAGACAAGACAAGACAGAAACAAACAGCTGGCCTTTGCTGATTGTCCTCCCCGTCTCCGGCTGTGGTTTGCTCCACAGTCGACGTCAAGAGATTAGTTATACTTTCTTTCTTCCAAGCGCAACCGGCCTGGGATATTGCACACTGCGGCTTTAGCCAGGGATCAGGGACGAACGCTGACACGCTGTCCATCCAATTGGTATAAATACGGGCCATGGAGACTGCGGCCCTGCTCACCAATATCCTTGCTCTCCTCCCACACTATTCTCTTCGGCCTGCTTGAATCTTGAGGTCCCATCCCATTCGTCCTGCGTCAATCCCACTCTCCCGCGCTAGAGTACTTTGCTGGTGGACAAAAACTATCACCGAAGGGTCCGGAAGAATTAATAGATATATCATATCGTTGATCAGATCTGTTGTTTTTCTACTGGCTGTACGAGTGGGGGATCTCTTTTATTTTTTTTTTGTTTTTTTTTTTCTCTTCGTTTCTCAGTGAGAGTGGTGAGTGGTCTTGGATTTCTAGATTCGTTCAGGAGGTACGTTGACTCGCCGGCAAGGCCGTCGGCAATGTCCCCAATATCAATCTGCATGGATTCTTGATCAGCCATTTGTCCATTGCCCCCCTCACCTTACCTAGCCCTGTCCATGGTCACAGCTATATATGCAAGCTGCGGGCGCCGCGGATATATATAGAGCTAGCATCCTTCCATCATCGGTTGGAATTTGACCGATTACTTACTTACCCTCTTCTCTCTCTACTTCTAACACATTCCTCCTTTCCGGGAACTGCTTGCACATATTACATATATATTTTTAAAGAGTCTCCCATTGCTAATCAATCGATGGATTCAAGGTCGATTCCCAGGAGGATCTTCGGTTCTCTCAGAAATTTGCTCCCCTACTCTTCTCCTAAAACTCCGGCTCCTGCTACTCCCCCCATAGAAAACATGCCCCCGAGATCAATCCTTTTGATTGGAGAAATCGCCCACTGCGAGGATGAGTGGAAGAAGCTGTCATCGCGCGCGACTCTAAAGGTACGGCGCCTCTCTCATTTCTCTCCTCGGACAATTACCTCGTCAATCTGCGCGCATCTGGGCGATATCATTTCTTGCTATTATCCCCCCCATCACGAGGTTGTTTTATTCAAAAATGCCCGTGTTACCCATTGTTTCGTGTCCAATTGGAGAAATCTCCGTCATCATCTCCAATCCCCATCTTGCCTGGCTATCGGTTGGTTTTTTCCCTTTGTCATATCGAACCAAAAAAAAAAATACGCCCACGGTCTCTCATGGCCCGAGCCGAAACCTGGAAAAAGAACGAGCGGCTATCGAGGTGGCGTGGCGTGTGGCGTGTATCAAAGCGACAACAAAAGGAACCATAAATCCGGGCTCTGGCGGTGCAAAATAGTTGCCTGACGTTCTCAGTTCACGATGAACGCCGTTGTCACGGCCAGTCAGGGTCGAGTTATTTTATCCTGCACCTTGTGTACCATGGCGCGGGACACTGTTTTCAGACAAGCGCCCATCATAGCCGCAAACGGCATTGGAGAGGATGGCCGAGACAATTTTCTTCTTGATTCCAGTGTTTCTGTTGTTTTGGCCTGTTTTTCAGTTGTGGTGTTGCTGCGCCTTTGTGCGACAGTGGAAAGGGTGATGAACGAATAATGCGATTGAGAAGGGGGGGCGGGAATGAAACGAATGACATGAGAAAAGCGCATCCAGGCTGACACTCTGCAGGAATACCGTACCGGAAACCGCGAAGAATTCATCGCCAATTGCACAAGTGGCGAATATGACGATGTAGTAGCCATATACCGATCCAATGCATCAACCCCTGTAAGTCACGGATGTTCTTATTTTCTATCGAAAGAATACGAGATTTGAGCAACCCCAGCAGCGCATGGCATGGAAAAGGGATCAAGTGATTGGGAGGAGTGACCAGATCTTTATGCAGGATGCATGACCTGTGGGGTAATTTTCCCTCGATGGTTCGGGGCTGATGTCAACCCTATGCAGGTAACCGGGCCATTCAATGCTGAGCTTCTCAGTGTACTTCCAAAATCACTCAAGTTCATATGCCACAACGGAGCAGGATACGATAATATCGACGTGAAGGCTTGCAGTGAGAAAGGTTTGCCCCCCAGCTCCCTCCTCCTTTCGTTTTGAGGTCCTACCAATCGGGGATCCCGGCAAAAGCTTTAATACCCGCCCCTCTCATGTGCCACCAGCGGCTCACAAGGCGATATAGGAATCCTCGTTTCCAGCACCCCGATAGCCGTCAACCATGCGACCGCCGATGTAGCAATATTCCTGATGATCGGCGCATTGAGGCAGATGCATATTCCATTGACCTCCATTCGATCAGGTGGGTAGATACTTTTTTCCCTTTGCCATTTTGCCTTCCGTCTCGCAAGGAAATTTGCAAGCTCACCAATCTCGACAGGGGCATGGCAAGGCAATATGACGCTTGGACGCGACCCCAAAGGGAAAGTGCTCGGTATTTTGGGTATGGGCGGTATTGGACAAGTACGTCGTTTCGAAAGGAGAACTTTTCAATCCCTTCCCCAGCCCCATAAGAAAATGAAACTAAGCTGGTAAATTCCGTCGCTTTTCTTTAGGAAGTGGCTATTCGTGCACAAGCGTTCGGCATGAAAGTTATTTACCATAATCGACGTCGACTGTCCCCAGAACCCAAGGGCACAAAATACGTCTCGTTTGATGAATTGCTCGCCCAGTCCGATGTCCTGAGTCTTAATCTTTCCTTATACCCTGAGACAAAGCATATAATCAACGAAAATGGGTTTAAAAAGATGAAAGATGGCGTGGTTATTGTCAACACCGCGCGCGGTGGCCTGATGGATGAGAAAGCCCTTGTGGCCGCGCTGGCTTCGGGAAAGGTAAGAAAAAAAACTGTCAAAAAGTATTTTCAGTTGGAATATCCGTATGTTGATATATGTTTGCTAGGTCGGCTCTGTTGGTCTTGATGTGTACGAAAACGAGCCGCAGGTCGAGCAAGGGTTACTTGATAACCCCCGGGTCTTTTTGCTTCCGCACATCGGGACTGCGACGCGGGAGACGCAAAAAGAAATGGAAGAGCTTGTTCTGGATAATGTGAGGTCTGCATTGGATAAGGGTGTCCTGATTACGCAGGTCCGCGAGCAGAAGAATGTTGCCAGCAGGATCTAAGCAGGGGGGCTGGGGCCTGGGGCCTCGACTGGACTAGACATGGTGGCGACTTTTATAAAGGCGAGAATTTGGGCGTTTCTAGAGACGAATTTCTTTGCTGTCTATTTTTCGTTATTTGGTTTCTGAAATTTGTTAGAATGGTATGATGTTTCTTTTTTTTGGACAGTACATGAGGCTGGCGCCCTTTTCCAGGGGATAGATGGGAGATTGCGCAGCACAACTCCATGGAATTAGCATTGCGAGAGGGGATATGTGGATAGAGGCGGCGGCAGTAACATATAGAATGGAATGAGATTTTCCGCAGTTAAATGGGATAGTTAATTGTCCTCATCCATCCATCCATACATACATAGGTTGAAGCGATATCAAAAATCAAGTTTCCCTTGGATGCCCTCGATGCGCTAACAGACCACGCTAGAGCGGACCCGGCTAGCGTTAGGGCTGCCACGACACCATACCCAAAGCGGCTCGCTTAGCAACGCGGGCCAGCAGCGCAGCGAAAAACGAACACACACGGGACTCAGCCAAAGCTCCACCCGGCTCGACAACCTCCACGACATCAACAAAAATCACCCAACGACGACGAGGACCATCTTTCATCACGCCAACTTCCTCAAGATGGTGAGTCCCTGCCCGAATTCCCCTTCGCTCTGTCTCTACCGCCCGTCGATGCCCGTCTCTCTCGATTCTCGCCCAACCAAGATCCCCATGCCATGCCCGCGACGTCGAGAAAGACGGGACATCAAAAAAATCTACCCGCCCGCACAATTCGAGAAAAACATGGACAAAAAAGGAAAACTAACAGCAATTCGCAAATTCCCTAGGTCCGCTACGCAGCCCAAGAGATCCCCGCCGCGAAGAGCGCCCGCTCCCGCGGCTCTTACCTCCGTGTGAGCTTCAAGAACACCCGCGAGACCGCACAGGCGATCAATGGATGGAAATTGCAGCGCGCCGTGTCGTACTTGGAGAATGTGATTGCACACAAGGAGGCTGTGCCCATGCGGAGATACGCTGGCAGCACTGGTCGCTGCGCGCAGGGTGAGTGGCTATTTTGATTGCTTTTGTGCGGGTTTTTGGGGGGGGAGAGTGGAAGGGGAGGATGCGATTGGGAGTTTGTGGGATCGTGTTATGGAATGTTGATCGAGGGATTTGGAATAGGATGTGGTTGTTTGAAAGAGATGGATACGATTTTTATTCGCCGGGTCAGGATTGTGATTGGGGATATATTTGGTGGTGTTGAATTACACCTACAAATCCACGGCTGTGGACTGAAGGAGGGAAACATGACGAACGGGGAAACAGCGTTTCTTGAAAGAGCATGTGCTAATCTGTTTACTTGCGATCTACAGGCAAGCAGTTCGGTGTCTCCAAGGCCCGCTGGCCCGTCAAGTCCGCCGAGTTCCTCCTCTCCCTGCTTAAGAACGCCGAGGCCAATGCCGACACCAAGGGTCTCGACACCAGCAACCTGATCGTCCAGCGCATCCAGGTCAACCAGGCCCCCAAGCAGCGACGACGCACTTACCGTGCTCACGGTCGTGTATGTTTTCACCCCACACGTCCCTTTGCGGTCCCTAGAACAAGTTCGATAAGAATTTCCGGACTAATTTCATGATTCCGATATCTAGATCAACCCCTATATGTCCAACCCCTGCCACATCGAGCTGATCCTTACCGAGGGCGCTGAGGTTGTGCAGAAGGCATCCACTGAGATCAAGGCCAGACTCTCGTCGAGACAGCGTGGAGCTCAGATCCGCCGGGCCATCACTGCGGCATAGGTTTAAACAAAAAAGCGAGCGCTTTGTTGTAGCTATTTTTTTGTTAAAATCGATATCATAAAAAAAACCTCATGCTGTTTTTTATTTAATGGAGCGAATTTTCTGATTTCATCCTTGGGTCATCTCCCCCCCCTTGTCCGACACCTCTGTTTTTATTTTTTATTTTTTACCTCTTTACGGTTGATGACTCGGGATTAAATGGATTTTCTCTTTTTTTGCCTAATTTGCTCTTGTGTCTTCCATGTCCCTTTCGTAGGAATGAACCGCTCAACATCCCTAGGGAAAGTATCTCATCAATCGCATTTCGCCAAAATAAGACATTTATACACCTCATGCGAACAAGACCAACCAGCACAGCTAATTTAAAACAGGGCATAACATCTATTTTCCCCTCGCCTTAATTACCAACTCCCGTCCTCCAGATCAATATCAGCAACATTTCATCCCCCGCCCTCCTTCCGCGCAAATACAGTCGCCCTGCCCTGCCCTTCCAAAGGCGAAACTCTCGATATAAATCCCGCACTGGCCCTATGCCAACCATCGAGGTATCTAAATACAGCGCAAAGGCTTTATATGCGAACCTCGTGTGGTCGAAAATACCACCACGGCACTGAATTGCTCATCTGCCTTCTGCAAATCTGAGCTGCCTCCTTGCCATTTCGCGTGGGGAGCCGTTGTCGTTTGGAACTGCTCCGTCGTCACCCATGGGTTTAATTGATAGGTCATGATTCCGAGTTATAGGGGATGCTGGGGAATGAGTTAGCTTGGTGTTGGGTGATTGGTTAGGGGTTATCATGGCGGGCCTACTATGCGCTATCACTACCTGCACATTGATACCGCTGTTAGGGACGGGGGGTGATGGACAGACAGGCTGAGGAGTTGTACATAGATACCGGGCAGGGATTAAGGCTGCAGCTATGGGGTTATCATTGCAAGTTTTGTGATGTTGCTCGATATGATAACTTCTATACTTAATTGTGTTTTACCACATACTTTAACTTGATTTCAGTTTCTCTGTGCCATTGCCCTGGTGTCACAAAATATTTTAAGACCAAGATCATCCATTACTCCTTGGGTTTATAGCAAACTGTATAGAGTTTTCGAAGATGTTGCAGGTAAAATATTACCTATCAATCATATTGGCTCAATTTTATTATGGGATTATTCAAATATATATATGATAAATGGACGGATGATAGCAATACGGGGCCTCTAACCTTGGTATTTTTGCCACATTTTAAGATATTCTATCCAGCAGAGATCCTCTCTACCCGTAAATTCTTTAAGAAACTACTTCAGCAGAGAAATATATTCTTTCTGCTGGAACAAAGAAGTGTTCTCACTCCAAGTCGCATCGGCAATATAATTACATAAGCAGCCGCCCACCATCCAAACTCTTTTTCGACGACCAGAAACCTCCAAGCAATACTCCCAAGAAACGAAAACAGATGCGCCCCCAAATCTACTAGTACCTTTTGTATCCCTCCAGGAGGGATGCAAATCACTGATGGTGATTTTCTTGCCATTGGAAATCCTTCTTAACCCTAATAGCCATGCCGTCGTCGTCGTCGATATCGCTTGTCCCATTCCTTTTCAAGCTATCCATCTCAACATGCGTGGCCGTTGTTGTCGTCAATTGAGTCTCGTCCTCAGCTGGCCAAAGCTGCATTCGCTTGATTCTCCTTTTTCGCTCAGTGGCCTCGTATGCTGGTTCGAGCACACCTTTGCTCCCAGCTGAACTATTTTTACCCTGCCTCAGATAGCCGGCCGAAGGTTTAGGCCCAGTGCCAAATCTCTCGGCAGCACTTGATCCAAAAATGGTGTTCACCGTGCGGTGGAGGAGTGGCTGTAACGTCGGTAAACAGGCGCAGACAATGCCGATAGAGGGCTCCACGCTTGACCAGATGAAAACATCTCCCATGATCCAAGTGAAATCGGGGGATTTCGACAGGAATGTCATATAATGAATCCGAATGATACTTGCGACGCAGACACTATTCGAAACCAAAAATCTGGATTAGCTCACATCTCCTCGTGACTAAAGGATTCGGGGCCAACGGACAATCCACCCAGAAGAAATAGACCGGACACCATGAGCTTTTTCGTTGTCCGCATCTGAAGCTTCCAGACCAGTGGAATGGGAACCATCAGAATAAGCCCATCTGTCACGACATTGACTGCCGCGTTGCCAATATAGAATGGATAGAGATCGAAGACACAGACTCCTCCTTCCGGGTTTTCGTACTGCGTCCAGTAGTATGATGGCGGCCTGCAACAAGACAAGAAGGCGACGATACAACCGATGAAGTAACCGCATGTCAGGAACCCGCAGACCCACATTGTCCAATTCGTGCCAAAAATGCGGCGGTAAAACATGAGGATGGATATCTTGATCAGCAGAATGCAGACTACATAGATGAGGACATATATGAAGAGTAACTTCAGCGGCCCAAGAGATTAGTGATTCGGTATTGCTTGCTGCTCCTCTGTGGCTTGACTGACCTTCGACACTGTGACTACTTGCGGTATTGGAACAGACCAAACATGCTTCCCAAGGCCATGATATCCGCCTACGACAAACCAGTGGGTTAGACTGACCATTTTCTTGACCATTGATTGAGGGCCTAACACGGCTCTTACCTATTATCGTCGAAGCCAGGTTACAACTCGAAGATACCTGATCAATTGTTGTCAGCAGCGTCCAAGAACCCAATGCTCGGGCAGGGAAGTATACAAGTGCGGCTGCAATCAGCCAGTCATCAGCTTTGAGCTGGACGTTCTGCACCCTGGTTCTTGCTATAAACCGAAGAACGACTGAAACGGTCGCAAGAACGAACATCGCGATAACGATGGTATTGTTCGAGGGGGTGTGGTTCTCCGTAAGATCGATGCCCGGAGGCGGGGGGCCAAAGGGGCTGGCCATCTCGTGTTGTCGCAACTCTGGAAAAACGAATTCAAAAGAGTCACGTAGGGGATGGGGGTTTAATGATTCATTCTCTGTTGTTGTATCCAAGGAGGAACAATCGATGAAGAAGAAAAAAAAAGGGAGAGAGACTCTCGGTGAACATGCTCAGAAGCAGGCATTCGGCCCCCCCTGGCTCACACTTCCGGTTTCCCATCGACTACACAGACTACACGATACTCGCAGGGTCAGAAAACACCTTGCTCCTTTTGAAGAAGGATCGCAGCAACCGAATGTATAAAAGTGGACCACCTCGGAACCCAAATTCGGGACCGTCTGATTCGAAAGAAAAGATGCGCAGCTTGTTGAACTTGTGCCGAGCGGTCCCGGGTCCGCAGCGGTGTTGTTTCGTCTCGTATGGCGAGTCGACCGGCGCCATATTTTAGCTCATGATGGTTCCGATTGGGTGGGTCGGTTGGAACTCTCATCAGATTTTCAACTGCCGAGTAGCCTGGGGCCGCTGGACCACTAAATTGAGTTTGTTGATCGATTCAGTTGGGAATATGGAGTACGGAGTATGTGAATTCCAGAGATATGGCCGAGTTTCACCATCATACCGGGCAATTGGTTAACGCTATTATTAGCAAGTATGGCATGTATGGAAGCGTCTGTGCAAAAAATCTCCTTGTTATCCTCTTGTTGACCGGGAGTTTGAGTTTTTTTGTGCGAGACTAACAACTTGAACTGGTCAGGGGGCCCTGGGAAGCAATGGCGCCACTGGAAAAAGCCAAGGACTCCTAAATAAAACGTCTTCTTGAACTTTTAGCATCCACTCATGATATCGCAGGAAACTTCAATGGGAATGCCAACCAACCTCCTCCGAGGCTGCGTCCCCCCATCACTCATGACCAGTGGAAGAACTCTTGCACGACACAGCGAAACAGCAAAATTTCGTTGCCATTGTTTTGTGGAGCCAGAATTAGGACAATATCCACCAGCTAGGTAGGGATCTGATAGTTAGCGTCCCGATGGTTCTCCCTCCTGGGCCTCCCCGAGCCCGCTTGACATGCTGGGGCAAATAGTGGGGGGAATTGGCTTATCGCTTGGAATCCCCTCATGCCTATCCGCGATGGGCAGCTGCTAGGGATTGAATGGGCCGATGGCGGGAGAGCGGGGAACCGCTCTGGACACAGTGTCAAAGTATCCTGTTTTCAGGGCTTTTTGGATATCTGCCATGTCAATCCCTTTTCCGTCTCGTCAGCTTCAGGAGGCAAAAGACAACTGATAGCACATCAAGATGGCTACTAATGGGGTTGCTTCTCCTGACTTGGGACTTGGCGCAGAGGATGACTATCGCATCGATCGAAACCAGTTCGCATTTGAGCCTAAAAAGCTTAGAGTCGTCTGTATCGGTGCGGGTTTCGCAGGCTTGTTTCTGGCTTACAAGCTCAAACATGAAAGGCCACTCGACTTTGTAGATTTCACAATCTATGAGAAGAATTCTGAAGTTGGAGGCACCTGGTTTGAAAACGTTTATCCGGGTGTTGGCTGGTATGATATCCTCGTCAGCAAATACGTCAGATTAGCCTTGTGTTCTCTGGATTTATACTAACAGCTTGAGCGACCTCCTTATAGTGATATACCCGCTCGTGAGTCCTTGGATCTGACACGCGCGTCAAGTGGTCGTCTTCTAACCCAAACTAGATGGCTACCAGTTTCCATTCGCACCTAATCCCGCCTGGTCAAAATTCTACGTGGGTGGCGCGGAAATCCAGCGATATATCACTAATACCGCAGACAAATACGGCTTAAGAGAAAAAGTTACATTTAATACCAAACTCGTCAAGGCAATCTGGGACGAAGAACAAGGGAAATGGAAACTTGAACTCGAACAAGGAGGGCAAATCATGCAGGACGAAGCTCATGTGCTGATTAACGGTTCCGGGATTCTCAAGTGAGTTTATGATTGCTCTCGCGTGTATAAAATTGAGGATAACGTGCTAAGTGTTACGTAGTAAGTGGAAGTGGCCGGAAATCGAAGGCCTTGAATCCTTTGGAGGCACTCTCCTTCATACTGCCCGATGGTATGTTAAGCCTCCATTATTGCTACAGGTGGTCTACTATGCATGCTTAAACACTCTGGTAGGGATCCAAAGTGCGATTGGACGGGAAAGAAAGTTGCCGTCATTGGCAATGGCTCCTCTGCCCTTCAGGTTGTCCCGGCTATTCAACCAAAGTGTGCCAAGCTAGTCAATTACATACGTAATGTATTTATCTCATTCCTGTCACTTATAAGTCTGAGATCAAGTCACTTACCTAAACCTACCCGCCGCAGCCGACTTGGGTGTCGATGAACTTGTGCGCTGATGTCACAAAAGACGGAATGGGAACAAATTTTACGTTCACGGAGGAGGAAATAAAGCAATTCGAAAGCAACCCTGACGAATATCACAAATACAGAAAACGGGTCGAACAATCGTAAGTTCCCCCACGTTGTAATTCTAGGAAACATACACTAACCGGCAAATATCTTCCCAGCGTCAACTCGGTATATAGCCTGATGCTTTCGGGGTCCGAGGGAAATAAATTCGTTTTCAATCTTGTTGATGGCATAATGAGGAAACGGTTGGAGAAGAACCCCGATTTGATCGAAAAGCTGATTCCGAAATATGAGATTGGATGTCGCCGTCTCAGCCCTGGTGATGGATACCTAGAAGCACTACAGGAAGAAAATGCCAACATTTCTTTCAATGCTATCAAGCAAATCACGAAGAATGGCATTGTGACGGACGAAGGTGAAGAGCAATTTGATATCATTGTGTGTGCTACAGGCTTCAACAACACCTTTATCCCCTTGTGGGAGATGGCAGGTCAAGATGGTCGACGGCTGGATGTGGAGTGGAAGGAGACCCCGCAGGCGTACTTCTCGATTTGCGCCGCAGGCATTCCGAACTACTTCATGTTTACGGGGCCTAATTGCCCAATCGGCCACGGTTCCGTACATAACATGCTAGGCTGGACCGCTGATTACATGCTTGACTGGATTGAGAAAATTGCCCAGGAAGATATCAAGTACGTTATGTTCCTACCCCCAACTTACGAGCATTGTTCGAATGTCGATTATCTTTTCTTTCCCCTTTTCCTCAGGACTGACAAGTTGTGCTCTCTAGATCAACCGTTGTAAAAGACCAAATTGTGCACCAGTACAACAGATTCGCTCGTGAGAACCTCAGCCTAACCGTATGGTCGAAGGGCTGTAAGTCTTGGTATAAGGGAGGCAAGGGGGGTGATAGCCCTGTTACTGCAATGTATCCAGGCAGCGCCCTGCATTACAAAGGTATGTTGAGTAAAAACCAATCATTATCGAAGCTCTCGAATTTTTATCTGTCTTTTTATTAATTACTGATTTTCTTACGTAGCTGCGATCAAAACAATTCGCGGGGAACATTTCGATATCAAATACAACACCACCAACCCCTTCCGGTGCCTGGGGAACGGACAGCTGGCCTTCGAAGTAGGAGAAAATGTTGATTTAGCGCCTTATATGTAGTACATCGCTTGCTAACAATTCTAATTGATCAATCCACTCTTGTTAAACAACCTTTTGAGTTTCGTTTTTGCTTCGCGAAGACCTAGAAACCGTTTTCCTACGAACTTCCACCGATCTTAGCTATGAAAAGGACCTGACGGCCCACCCAGATTGTCTGACTAATAACAGCATACCGCGATTCCTCAGATCGCGCTCCTATCCGGAGACTCTGAAATAATAGGATGTACACTACGGTATGGAGTACAACCCGCGGATGTCACAGGAATCTCAGAACAGTGACTGTAACAACAACAGATGATTCGAGACGCTCCGCCTGCTGATCCCCCCAGAGCTCGAGAATATCTCGCCCTAAAAGCCCGGCCCTGGGCGGCGCCGTTATTAGTGAGCGAACCCCCACGCCATTGGTGTCGAGCCCTAAACGAAAGCCTGTGATATTAACACCCACTACCCGGCTATTAACACCCAGCCAAGAAATGACTAACCTGGAAAAAAAATACCATGTACACAGTTTTACATACAAAGATACTACCATGATAATGTATACTCATGTGCCAA